>OMLB01043022.1:14007-46510 GCA_900302555.1 Myripristis jacobus
TCAATTTTGGTCTGAAAGGGAGGCAGTTTGTCTTCTACAGTTGGGACTGTCTTTGAAAGAAATCCTTGATACTTTTTAAACTTTTTTTTTTTTTTTAATATACGACATGTTTTTACCTAATTTCCCCAGTTACTAAAATAAAACTAGAAGCTGTACAGTATGCCATTGGTCTACACTCTGTTGGTCCCTCATAGTCCTTGAAAATATCACTCGCAGGTGGAGAGACCAGCAGAGGAGTCCACCCCAGATATCGTTGCTGTTGTCAGATAGTGGATTCTGATGTTAATGTGTGGTTGACAGGGTCTTCATCTCAGGTCCATTCAATAAAGTCGTTGCCTTCCTCTTCTCAGATTTGACAGTGCTGCCTGGGAGTAAAATCAAGATTGTGTAAGCTATAAAACAAGAGCCACCTGAATGTTTCTCTCATGCACAGATCCACAGTTCCTTCTGCTCTATGTCTATTTGTATGCAAATCACTCAGTGTGTGTGATTTCTGTATTGTAAAGCACTTTGAGCTGCATTTCTTGTCTGAAAGGTGCCAAATATTTTTTTTCCCCTCACTTAGAGTTGACAAATTAGTCCATCTCTGGCACAATCCTTTATTTTCAGCAGCAGGCAAGCCATTAGTCAGTGCTTGGAGGCAAAGTTGTAAGTGTGTGGTTGACAGAATCAGTGATAGAAGAAAAATTTCATTCAGTAATTTAAAGGAACACTATAACCTAAATCAGTGGTTCTCAAATGGGGTACACATCCCCCTAGGGGTATATTGGAGTACTGCAAGGAGTACATGAGATTTCAGATTTTTTTTTTTGTTTTTTTAAATATCAGTCATGCATAATTCCCTGGATTAGTTTGAGTCATTATGAACCGCAGCACTGAGACAGAGAGAGGAACGCACGGCCAAACCCAGCTCTCTCTTTAGGACTGCAGAGGGAAGCAACCAAGGATGTAAGAAAGGTGTAGCCCTGCAGAATAGCATGTGAGACAGACGCCCCCTCTGTCTCACAGTTTGGTCTCGGCTGCTGTGGATGCCAACACACACTGTCACACACCGTCCCTGCTGCCAAGCCTGTAAGTACTACGCCTCTGTTTTTCTGTATATAATATGCTATAAATATATTTTATTTCACAGGAAACCAACTCATAATTTCATTGATATTTGATTTTTTTTTTTTTTTTCTGTTACAATATCCATGTCAAATATTGATATTCAATGGTAATATGCACTGGAGCACACACTTCTTTAATATGTTTTGTTAACAGGAGCAATGGCAAATGCCCAAGTGCCCGTTGGTGAGTTGATTATTGTATTTTTATGATTTTGGAATTGCTCAGTTCAATATACTTTTTAGCTTCTGGATTCCTCCCCATGAGAGAATGAATAATATACAACAGGCTTCTACTTCTTTATCTATGCATCTATCTACCTTTGTGTCTTTGTCCTCCTCCTTTTCATTTAACCCCATCCCCATTTCTTCTATAGCAACCATCGACCCATTTGGAGACAGTCCCGTTCAGGTTGCCTGTCCCAACTGCCATCAGACCGTCGTCTCTAAGGTGGAATTCTCCTCTGGTTTGCTCACCTACCTGTTCTGCGGCGGCCTCTTCTTCTGCGGGTATGTAAGAGTGAAATATTTTGTTGCTGTTTTTTTTTTTTTGCTCTGGCATGTTATCTATAAATGGTGAATAAAAAGTGACTCATTTTACTGAACTTGCACACATGCAATAAGGCTAGCTATGTGGAGAGTGGCAGGTTATTCATTTTCTGTGACCAGGAGAAAACTGACTTGGGAAATACAGTGAAGGCACTACCTGTTCTCTTTTTTTTTAAATTGCAATGCATGAATTGCATGTGAATGAATGAATGAATGAATGAGTGGATTTGACAGCAGCTGTTCAGCCCTCCCTGACCAGTGTCCACTTTCAGCTTTGTCCTAGGTTGCTGTCTCATCCCATTCTGTGTGGACCGGCTGAAAGATGCCAAACACACCTGTCCTACCTGCAAAACTGTCCTGGGCGTTTATAAACGCTTATAACTGTGATGTTTTGTGATATGATATGATACACATGTTAGAGTTAGCCCACAACACAGTAAACCAGACAGCAGGGTTCCCTCTTCCTGGGAGATGAATGCACCAGTGTTGAAATGGGCAATTTTGCCTAACTTAATTAAACTGAATCTAATAGTAACAAATGTTGTCATTGACAGTGTTAGATCAACTCATGACTCTTGTTCAGTTATTAGTTGTTGCCTTGGCAACACCAAAAGAGCTTCACAAAGTTTGAGTGGGAAACAATTTTCCTGCTGTGGAGGAGATGATGTCCGATGTACTTCCTGTTGAAACACGATGATGAGGTGGGACAAAACACAGAGGAGCATCATTTGAAAGTTTAAACCAATGTGACATCAGTTAGGGAGACAAGGGTTGGTTTACTTGATGGGAGGGGCAAGGGCAGGATTGTTGAGAAATATTTTTTTCTACACCTATTGATATAATAAGAGATTACCATTAAAGATTTTTACATGAATTAAAAGTAATGGAATTTTGATATAAAAATAGAAGAAAACATTTTTGGCATTTATTGTGAGATATGTGTACGCTATTACGTGGCTAACAAGGTGAAAAAAATTGTTTTTCATTTGCGATTTGTGATTTTAGGAATGGTTTTGTAACTAAATGGTGTTGTACAGATAAACTGGTATGATGCCCACACTTTTGTTCCTTCAATATTGAAATAAAGAGTAAGTGAGAAATTAGCTGTGCGGTAGCATATGGATTTATTATTAAAATCATGCAACTTCAAGCACACAGTACATTTATAAGGTACGGTGAGGAGTGTCTTATGTGGAATACGTAGGACACCATTTGATGTCATTTTTTCAGGTAAACCTTTATTTTAACAATTAAAACACAGAAATATTCCAATCACCAAGATGAAAATGTGCACAGAAATGACATATGAAAAAGTTTCATTTCCTATATATTTGTTTCTTAAGTGCTAAATCATCAATCATATAATATTTACAGGCATTTGTATAACTGCATATGAGATATCTTCTATATTGGAAGCAGCACAATATAGCATGTAGCACAGGACATTTAAATATTTTTTCAGTTTAGTTTTAAAACATATTTCTCTGTTTAACACCGAATTTTGAATTGCAATAGTCCCATAAAGTGGAGTCCTGCTGATTACTGGAGGATGTGATGTGAAGTGATGAAGACAACGAGGAGAAGCAGGAAGGAGAGGCCAGTGTCTGCTCTGATGCGTGCACCATCACCTATAAACAAACACACTCAAATTAGAAATGAGTAACACTGTCATCTAGAGCCCAATTCAAGGACAGTGAAACGAGGTAGTCACCTGTGGTGGTGGCAGAGGTAGCTGATCCACCTGAAGATGAAGCGGTGGTGACGCTACCCCCTCCTGAGCCTGAAGATGAAGCGGTGGTGACGCTACCCCCTCCTGAGCCTGAAGATGAAGCGGTGGTGACGCTACCACCTCCTGAGCCTGATGATGAGGCGGTGGTACCTCCGGGCGTGGTTGTAGGGTCAGCTCTGCCACCCGTCAGGTCCACATTGAGTGTATCAAGCTCTGACTGAAGCTGGGCTCTGATCCAGTTCTGCACCACAGTTTCATTTTCATAGGATTTCAGCTCTGCTAGGTTGGAGCCCAGAAGACCACGGACCTCATTCACTGACAGGGACTGGAGTGGGCAGGGCACAGAGATGGTGTTTTTATACGTTTACACACACACACACACACACACACACACACACACACACACACATGCACAAGCACACAAAAGCACATGCCACTTACCTGTATTACGTTTTCATCCAGACTGGTGAAGGTGGCCATGTCCATGCTCACATTGGAAGCAGACAAACTTCGAATATAGTCGATATCTGCACCACCTGCAGACCCAGGAAGAAAGTGTTTGACCACTTTCTACTGCACTCTGTCTCTCTAAATGTGGTGTGTTGTGTGTGTGTGTGTGTGTGTGTGTGTGTGCACGCTTGCTTACCCAGGTAATTCTCCATAAGCTGGTAGGTAGTCTCATCAATAGTTGAGCGGGTTGTTCCAGAGAAGGCTTCTTTGGCAATGGGGAACAGTACCTTCTTCTTCTCCAGTGTGCAGTTGGACACGGTCAGGGCATCAGCCTTACTGCAGGAGTTGGAAACACACGCAGCAAACCGGTCAAAAACTGAAGTGTTAAATGTTATTTTTTGAGACACTTTATTTCCATGTCTAAAAAACTCTAACATGGTCTATTTTATTTTCCATATCAGGGGATTAGGGTTATAACAGTTTTGGTTTATTTATTAGTTTTTTTAGATTGTCACATTTATTATTGATTGCTGATATATTTCTGTTGTTTTAGATCATTTTCAGGGGTATTTTGTCAAGGGTTCTGCACTTAAATAACATGACTCTAGCACCCTAACCCTAACCCTAACCCAAAGGAGTTCTGTATAGTTTTCAAAAAACTTCAAAAACCAAATATTATAATTTGTTCTCAATAGTACACTGGAAAATAGGTATGACATGCAGGCCAGATATTAGACACCCCACCTAACACAAACACAGCCCTCTGTCCTTACCTGAGGGCATCTGAGGTAAGGACACTCAGAACACTGGAGTCTAAGGAGCACAGATTGGCTCCCTCAATGCAGTTGAGCTCTGCACTTCCAAGGCTGTTGCCCGCCTTACTCAGATACTTAGAGATGACGGCCTTGGCCTAGATGGGTGAAACACACATAAACACGTGCACAAAATCATATATCCATAGAGCCACAAAACACAGTGTTTGTTAAAAGGATGTCAACTGAACTGCAGCAATGCTGAACTGTATGGACCTGTAAAGGCAACCACACACACACACACACACACACACCCACACACACACACATGATTTCAGTTGTTTGCCTACCATGTCTGGGTCCCACTCCCCATCAGAGGAGTCCATCAAAGCACACAGTGTGTCAATCTTAGTGATATTCCACATGTTGATGTCCTCATTAGTGGCTACACGGGATGCTGGACCCAGAACCTGCACCTTTTCCTCTGAGATGGAGGAGTGGCTTGAGTAAGCCTGAAGACATGGGAATGAGAGAGAAAAGATCTTCATACCAAGTGTACTCTGACCGACAAATAAATTCAGTCCCTTTATTTTCCAAGTGCAACAAATGCACAGGAAATTGTTTTTGAATGCTCTGAATGCTAACAGTGGCATCTGGGTCAAATCAGAAACAGCCAATCAGCAACAAACCAGCGGTCCACAGACTAGAGCTGCCACAATCTTGAAATTGTAGCTACAGCTAATTGATTTAAAAACATATACATACACATAGGCTGTGGTTACACTTGTCCTTTCAGTGTGACTTTTGTGACTGGATGCACCATATTGAAACTTGGCTATGTCCACATACGTATGACCAGCCTGATTGTATATATTCACTATATGCACTGATAAACGGTCACCACTGCATGTGGTCTGGCTGATCTGATCCAAAAGTGAGCAAGATTGAAAGAAAGCTGCATTGAAAAGACAAGCATAATCACAGGCATTGTTGCAAGAGTGAGCATCAGTGTTATCTTGAATGATGCCATACAGGGGAATTTTATTTCGTTGGCACAACTGACAGAGACAAACCTTTTATTGTATTTAATGCAACATTTCTAACAAAATTCCCTTGAAATTTGGATATAAACAAGACTGTGGAACCTGACTATTATGCAAATCACTCGCAGTCACCTCAAATAATTGCAGTCACAGGATTATGTAATAATGGAGGATTACAACAGATTGTGTGAGCCCCCACCTTCTTTTCAAAAGTTTTTCTACAGTGGACTTTATAGCAGATCATATCCTTTCACCTTGCAATATACTCGATTTAAAAAGGCTGTGCGTTAATCCGTTAATCACAGCAAAACCGAACACCCCAGCTCTGACTCCGATCAGGTGGAAAACCCACCTCTCGCAGCTTCTTGAGAACAATACTGAGGTATTCCTCCTGGTCCACTTTGTCAGTGATGGCAGCCAAGTTGTCTTTAACAACCGTGGCACTCAGGCAGCAGTTGAACTGAGTTACATCGTCATAGTCGAAGGGGAAGGTGTCATCACTGATAACCACCTGGGTGATCATTCCCACAGTGCATTCATTTGCTAAAACACAGGAGGAGAGTAGTTATGTAGGCTGCCAATAAACAATATATACTGTATATAAAATGAGTGAAAAATGAGAGAGATATAGTGACAGGCAGGACACATCTCTGTAATGCGAAACTTACCTACAGAGCGCCGAGAGCGCTTCTTTAAGGACCTTCTAATTGCTCTCTTCAGCTGCCTCCTCTTTCTCCTCCCCACTCCATTGCGCCTCAGAAATTTCAGGAAGGACTTCAAGAACTTCCGCTTTGTTTTCTGCTCACACAAACAAAACACACATATGCAAGAAAACTGACACATACATGGAGGCACCAACAATCTTAATTCAACACCAAACTCAAGCAACAGACAAATGAAAATGATGCCTTTTAAACAGTCAATAAATACACACACAAGCTTATGTGTTACTCACCTTATCAAATTCAGCATAGAAGGTTTCAGTCAAGTAGAGCGGTAAAATCCCCAGGTCGTCCAAAGTTTGTTCACTCCATGTTGATGGTGCTCTGATTGAAAAAGAAAATGACAGTAGACTTTCCCCAATCTCAACTCAGATAAATATTTCACACTGAACAAAAAAATCTGCACTTCAAGTGCTGTGTTAAAAACTTAAGTACTTATTAAATATTTTAGACAAAATGATTTTTCATTTAATAAGTCAGTTAATAAGTTAACAGATTAATCAACAATGAAAATAAATACTGGTTGCAGCCCTACTGCTGACTGCACAAGCATTTCTGTTAAAGCATGTTTAATTATCAATCCAGGATTTTTAACTAAAAGCTGCTGCCTGTGTTGCCTCTGTTGACGTACCCGTATGTTGTTGTCCCACTCAGCAGAAGGGTTTCAGTCGCAGCCGCCTGAGCACTGGTAAGGTCTGAGCAGTGCTTGAGTTTTTCCAGAATGGATGAGTGCGAGTTCACGATGTAGGACCCATCAAGAGTGCAGCACATGTTCCCCAGAACCGATACATTATCTTCAGTTAATGTTGTGCTTGTTATACCCTGAGAAAGTAAAACATTTAATTAAATTATAGATCAAACTATTAAAAGCACCATAACTACTGTACTGCAGAGTTCGAGCAAAGTTCGGCTCAATCTTTCATACTTTCATATACTCTCTAAAACCCAATTTATTACAATGAATCTGACTTTCATTAGTAGTAGTAAGTGGGACTGTATTGTTACTGAACTCACAAGACAGCTTCTGGCATTGGCAAAAAGTGTTGCACGCTTGTAGCTGAGGACACTGGAGAAGACAGAGAAGTCTGCATCTGCAAGCTCTACAAAGTAGGATCTGCAGGCCGCCTGTGACACTAGGGAGTAGCTGTAGAGAGAGAGATGAAGAGATGATACTAAGATTAAATATTTGTGTAAATGGGCAATGTTTACAGCATCACAAAAACTAATCCTAAAAAGTCTTGTCATAGTCTCCAAAGAGGATTTTACACTGTGAGGCAGTGATTCTCAAAGTGGGGTCTGTGAATCATGGCCAGGGGGTCCGTGAAAAATAACTGAAAAGAAAAACTAATAACGCTGTGCAATGAAACAAGCCTATCTTTGAACCAATTACTCCCACCTATTTGTTTTGAGACAACAGGGATTCTGATTTGTTGTGACACTTCACATCAGTCTTGGTGCTGTCGGTCATACTTCTGTTAAGCGAGGAACACCGCTCACTTCACTAGCCATGAAAAAAATATTTGAATCTAACCTGGAGCCATGAAGCTGGCCCAGCTACAAAACACCTGGCAGATGCTAATGAACCATAAAACTTTGGTACATGAAAGGACGAGGGATACACCCGCCAGAGGACATGGATGGTAAACCCGTCCATGTTGGCTCGGTGGTTGGACTAGAGGTTATGCCTGGGCCTGGGGAAACAAATCAGTTGAAAACTAACTGTTACACCTCTTGCAAAGGACAGCTGATTGTTTTGATCAAGGAGGAGTCCTTGGAAAAATTTCTGTTTGAGAACCACTGCTGTACAGGACAGGAGAGTGTCATCTGTGAGGATGGATGATTTGCCAAGTGATAAGTTGCATTTATGACTTTATTGTAAGTCAGTTTGTCTTAGGTTTTAATTCCATGTGATTAAGACCAGTGGTGAACTCCATCCAGTTGAACTCACTCATAATACAGCAGCACATCAGGAGGATAGAGGCTGTAACTGGCGACGTCCGATTCTCCTTTAATGTAGTTGTACATGCAGGTCAACTGTTGGTGACAAAAGCATAAACATTAATCTCTGTCTGTTTTTTGTCTGTCTGTCTGTCTCTCTCTCTCGCTCTCTCACCTGAGTCTCCTTCAGTATAACCTTCTGCCTGCCTCTCCTCCGGCAGGCTTTGATCAGTTTCTTGATGTGCACCCTGCGTAGACTTGTTACACTGGTGCATGTGAAGCCTTGCAGAACAGAGGATGACAAACTACACACACACACACGCACACACACGCACATACACACACACACACACACACACACACACACACACATTAACACAAACAAATTGAACAATGCACACAAATCCACATGCAGGATATTTGCTGTGTGCTTATCTTGTAGAAAAATTTTCTTCAAGATTTTTGTAGGTAAGCTGTTGTAAACTCACTTGTTAGGACTTCCCAATCCCGTCGTTGCAACTTCCCCTGCCACAACATCAAAGAACAGCACTGCCTGATAAAGACAAACATAAAACGTGTGATTAAATATACATTTTACTTATAGTGTGCATATGCGTATCTGTGTTTTTGTCAGTGTTGCATTGTCTACCTGCTGACGTTTCCATTTCTTCTTGTTGAGCTTTTTGATCGCAGAGTCATCAGACGAAGAGAAGCCCAGCAGCAGAGATCGAGGGATCTCAGCAGCTAAGTCATCTGGAACATTTTGTATGATCTTGTCTCTGCTGCTGTCCACTGATATAATCTAGCGTCAGATAGAGAAGAACACGTCCTACACAAGAACACTTACCACCAAGATATTTTGCTGTTTGATGATGGTTGCTTTGTACAACTGTACATTTAAATACAAGTCCACAAAACTGATCTACCTGAGTCACCAAGGTGTGCTGGATGATTTGCGGAGCAGACATCATGTGTGCCAGGAATGTCTGACTCGTGGAGGCACTAAGGAGCTCAGAGCCGCTCATGCTGCTGTATGTCGCCGCAGGAACTCCCACCACAAGAGAGCCGAGTGTCAACAATGAAGACGCGCTGTTGATCTGGTGGCATGAGCGAGATGGAGGGAGCACATTGGTGAGAACAACAATACCTTACGTTTTATCTGACACAACCACTGTCTTTCAAATCAGTTAGAATTTCAGTGAAACAGACACAGATGCAGACCAGCTACCTGAATCACTCCTGAAGACAACATGGACTGGACAATGGCCATGGCCTGACCCTGATTCCAGTCATTCACAGCACCAAGAACGTTGAGGGAGTTGGCAAGGTCTTCAGGGTTTATCATGTTGATCTGGCCTGTGGTCATGCCAGCGCCTTCACTGCCGAGAGCAGCAATGGACTCGGCATTAATGTTGTCGCCAAGGTTACCTGCCAGAGCAGCAGGGATCTACAAAGGCAAGAGTCAAGAGTCAATACAGCATGGCAGTTGCAGATGTGTGTGGATTTGTGTGTTGTGTGTGCGTGTGTGTGTGTTTGTGAGTGGGATACCTGTGGATCCAGGTCTGTGCAGTGGGTAGTTAGGTTGTGCAGAACCACCATACTCTGTGATACGGTCAGCTGGCTGAATGCTGGACCCGGAGCGACACACCGACACAACAGAGGGAGACTGGAAGGGAACTGAGATTGTTAAGACAGGCAGCAGCGTAGTACATATGTGGGGATTTTTTTTTTCCTGATTTCAAACTTACAGCATAGGGTTAAAGTTGCTGTTCTGCAGATATATGAGCTCCGTGTAGTAGTTGGTGAGGTTGAGAGGTAAGACAGTGTGGTTGAGCAGAGCGATGTTCAGAGGGTTCACTGTGAATACTTGGATCACCTGAGAGAGAAAAAAAAACACTGAGCAGTTACAGTACTATTCATCTATTATCCATTAGTTTTGTCTTATGAGCAATTGAACACTAAACATTATACGTTTTACCAAATTAAGTTTAGTACCTCTGCAGAGCCAAATGTATTCAGGTCCTCTAGAGTGAGGAAGTACATGAAGGGACCTATGTAGTCAGCAAACCAGGCTGTAGAGTTCAGTTCTGGGTTGCTGGCATTGTAACACTTTGGTGCCGTCCCTACAAACACAAAATCGGGAAGAAAAAAACAAAACGAAACATATATTTATAGGATTGACACCAAGGAACGCCAAGAGTCTGAAGTGTGCATGCCTTTTCTGCATTTTCAATAAAACCACAAAAAGTGAAATGACGTAAGCCTGAATGTGCACTTGTAAAAAGTGATGTGTGCCATTTTGACATCAGTTAATTATTACTAGATTAATTTTGAGACATGAGTATAACTTCTGTACACAGACAAGACTGGCAGCCTGGACTAGTCTCTGCACTACAATGTGGTGTGTCAGGTTCAATTAGAAATCTGCTGGTTTGCTTTACACCATAAAACTTGTAGAACAAATGAAAGCCCAGTGCAAAGAAATCCAAAATGTGAATCCTCTTCCATAAAGTGAAAGAGAAAACAATTACACACAGAGCAATGCATGGGAGGGAAAGGAGAAACAATAGCAACATCTTCTTTATGACGTAAAGTAACAGGGTTTATGGGAAATGTGGTTTTAATTTTGAGAAACAGTTGCACTAACAATACAGCTAGCATGAAATATAGGCAACCAATCGCCTCAACCATAGTCCCATTTCTTATTGGTATAGTTATTGTATCAAAATCAATTTGACAGTGCAGTATTGATGTTTAGAAACGCTACATGCAGCAGCATTAAACAACCACAATTGATGTTATATTAAAACCTAGCAACCTTTTAATGACAAGCTGTTTCTGTTGTTTGATTGCTGACCTGAGGCAAGATAGGCCTTGATGACGTCGAACACATCTCGCTCCATGAAGTCTGCAGCACTGTAGTTGTGTTTGCCCAAAACTGCAACACTAAAACAGAGTAGAACTGTGTTGTTGTTTGGTGTTGTGCGATGTTATTCATCTGACGACTGCTGTATGGCACACAATAAATTTCCTTAACAGACAATAAACTTCTCAATCAATCAATCGAACAATAAAACAAACTGTAAACGTTCCATAATTTGCACATATAGTTTTAAATATGTTACAGTACCACATAAAACCATTTTCTGTTCTTAAGGAGACATACAGTTTTTGGAAGGCCGGGCAGGAGGCGTTGTGTGTGGCAGAGGAGGTGAGCAGGTTCTTTGTGAGGAAGACCAAGTAGTGTTGGAGTCTTCGGTCAAACCATGCATTGACCTCTGACCTCTCAGTGCTGTGGAGAGCCATGGGCCAGACGCAAGGCAGTGTGGGCCGCTGTACTGCCTCAGGCAGAGGCTCCTGCAGTTGGTATGCAGTGATTAAATTTGAATTTACAGTGAATTTACAGTAACACTGCAAACAGTCCTGCCTCTCTGGTTCTCTTTCTCAGAGAGAAAGAGGGACACAGTCAGTCAGTGAACTCAGACAGGCCAGCAGGAACCCAGAGGTCATGCCGGAGCAAGCTAAACATTCTCAAGATTGGTTACGTTTTACTAAAGTCAGCAAAGATTGTGCTTGTTGCGACAAGTGCAACAAAACCCTTGAGAGAAAAGGAGGAAACACCAGCAACTTATCAACACATCTGTTGAGCAAGCACAATATAGACGTGCAGAGAACTGCTAGGACACATTTCTGTTCAGCATTTTGTTCATTATTCTGCACAATAGTGTTTTACTGTTTATTCAAATGTTTTTGTTCATAATTTCACAGTTGTTGCTGAAGAAATACTCTCTCTCTCTCTCTCTGTTTCTCTAACACTCTCTAAAATCTTTACATACGTTAAGTAGATATCAGATAATCAAAAATAAAAAAAGAGGGCAACAGCAGAAAAAGATGTCCTTTCCCACTGTGTTCATTTATTATTTTCTTTTTTGAAAAAATAACTGATAAGACTACTGATGCAGTACTGAACAATAAAGAAGTATTGATAAAAGTAGTAGTATGTATGAAATCCTAACAATACCCATCCCTAGTCAGGAATTTCAGGAACAAGTACAAGTATGTTGAACCAAAGCAGATCAGCCTACTAGCATCAAGAAACAAGTTGGAACCACATGCACGGTACATACAGTCTCCAGGAACAGCGGTGTCAGAACATAGTTGTTGTAGAGCAGGCAGAGCTTTGAATCGTCGTCGACAACATCATGGCGGTGGAGGAAATCACGCAGATCTGATGGAGGCATCGAGTTCACCAGCTAGAGACACAACAAACATGTAACTCCTCTGTATTTACTCATCACATCCCTCTCCACATGTCTTGTACCCTCTCTGACTTTCTTACCCTCCCTCTCTTTCTGCTACACAAACCTGATGCATGTTGTTGTCTGGCATGAGGGACAGGAAGGTGCTCAGGTTGGGGAGCTGAAATCCCATGAATGAGCGCTTCAGGAAAACATAGAAACTGTGGTTGTAGTTGTCACCATAGCAGCGAAGAGGCACTGGTCCTAGAATGTGGGAGAATTAAGAGTGAGAGGAACGATCTGTCAGACTTTACGTCTCTGAGTTCTACTGACCTTTTCGTGCCTTTTCTTTACCTTTGAGAGACTGAATGATGTGGTTGTGGATTTCTTTCTGTGTAACGTTGCCCAGTGCTGAGAGAATTGAATTAAGGACCTCCACTCTGAAAAATATAATACACAATGAATAAATGATGATACTGGATATTGAGAGTTGATGTACGTATTGAGTTAAATTAAAGGTCCATACTGGTCCTACTTTGACTTCCTACAGCACCAAAGTCAAGGCTAAGTTACGACAATTCACTCTCATTCATGTTCAAAAAAATATGAAAAACTGTGTGCATGTATGGTGTGTCACTTACGCCTGCTGCTCAGTACTACAGTTCCTTCCTCGCACTATTGTGAAGATCGGTGCAACATGCTGTGGTGACAGGTAAAACAACAGGGGGCGCAGGCGATTGTGGAACCAGTCCAACACCACTGGATCACCCACTGAGGGACTGGAGAGGTTTGCACGATCAAACACAACTTGTAACATGGCTGACCTCACCTGAGAGGGCAACAGCTCCTCATGACCCTGCA
This sequence comes from Myripristis jacobus, assembly GCA_900302555.1. Lineage (NCBI taxonomy): Eukaryota > Metazoa > Chordata > Actinopteri > Holocentriformes > Holocentridae > Myripristis > Myripristis jacobus. The sequence continues at coordinate 27,396 of OMLB01043022.1, forward strand.
GGAAAAGAGAAATGGAAACAAGACTAGGTCAAAACCTATAATATTACTGGATTGCAACTACATTCAAAAAGCGGCTGTTTGGATCTCAGTTCTGTGAACAGCGGCTGCAGTGGACAGCACCCTGATAATTTATTGAGTTGAATAGTGCAGATTCGCTTTTTATATGAAATATTCCATCATATGATATGACTCAACTCAACTCTACTTGCCTTTTTTGGTTTTCCATTGGGCAAAAGTTGTGGAGTGTACCTGGTACTTTTTTGGTATCACCTTTGTGAAATTCCTAAAGATACTAAAAGGTGATCTAACCACTGACTGGTCAGACAGAAATTGAACAGCTCTGTGTGCAACCAGGAAATCTCAAATCAAGACTCTTAAACTTGTATTGTAGCTGATAATACATCCATGTAAACAATTGTTTTCTTTCAGCAAATCTCTTAGTTACACTAATATTGTTCATGCGAAGCAGTCATTTCAAGTTGATGTTGTTGTCTTAGTGTGCAATAAATTTGGAATGATCTCCAGAACTGCTGTAAGTCCCCCCTGAGGACATATTAAAGAATTGTTTGCGCCATTTCACTTTTAAAGAGCAATGGCCCATGAGGAAACTTCAACACTCGGCCGACCAATGGTGTAACATTTGTGTTTGTAGGGCTGGCAGTGCAGTTGTGGTACGGCCAGAGTGGTTGAGAGATGGGTCAGAAGGGGAAACCACAGAATGAAGGAGAAGGAAGAGGGATGGATAGAGAGAAAATAATGGGGAGGACAAGAGGAGAAAAGAGCACTGTGATTTCTGAGGGATGATTTTGAGGGGAAACCTTACAATAAAATGTACATTATTCTGTACTGCAACAACATGTTATTTAAAATGTAACATTCTCTCACCGTGGTGGCAGAGGAGAGGTCATCAAAGAAGACGGTCAGGAGCTGGTCGGGGACATGGTCTGTCACCATAGTAACCTGAGCAGGAGAGGTGAGCTGGCCTGGTGTGGAGGACACCTCTGCCAGCTGCCTCACTGTCAGCTGCGGCAAGGCTTCCATCTGCAGGCAGAAGTGCACCCACACAAATATTACTTTGTGAAGAACAGCATGCGACAATAACAACAAAAACATAATAATGAGCAACAATCTATTAAACAATGAAAAACGAATTATAAGTAGTACCGCTGAAAAGTTGGAGTGCAGCATCTGTAGTTCCCGGAAGGACACGAGGACAGAGAAACCTCCAAAGTTCTTCTCCAGCCATTCTCCGCTGTCTGGAGTGTGTAAGCTGCAGCTCGGGTCTGAAACCACAAAACACACAGGCCACATTCACACACAACACCAAAAAATGATTGGACATTAATAACTTAATGCTATGGATCATGAATAATAAATTGCCATGTACTTTGATTTAATGGAGTGTCACACTAATAACGGATAATACTAGGAACATCGATTGCACATCAAGACCAAGATGTTATTTTCCATGGACAGAATTTATTTTTACTTTGATACCTTTACTGATGATTTTTTTTAAAATTGTGAAGTTATGGGAATTCGACAACCTACCTGTTATGTTTTTCCTGGTCAGGAAGATCTTGATAAAGCGTGTGTAGACCTGGATCTGCCTGGAGAGCTCCATGTTTGATTGATGTTTGCTCAAAATCTGCACACTGGAAACAGACATAAGTCGAAAGGTCATATGGGTAATACTGACAATTTACTGCCCAGCCTTGTGATTTAAATGATAGATTTTTAACTGTAAATGATACAATGATGTGTAAACTCTACTGCAGTTGTGCTGTGGCTCCAGATGACAGTTAAGCTGAAGGAGATGCCATACGTACATTTCTTGGTAGGTGTTGCAGCTTAAATTTTTAGTGCTGAGGCATGACAGGAAGTCGGTGGACACAGCAGGCAGGAAAGGACGGAGCCTGTGGTTGAACCACAGCTGGATGAAGGCAGGATCCTGGAAGTTAGCCACGGGGAAGGAGTCCAGCCGTATTTCTTGGATAGCATCCAATACCAGTGACACAGTGGGGTCCTTGGGATCAAATGTCTACAAGAAACGGAAAGATGTAAAAAAACAACAACAAAAAAAACAACAGAAAAACGAACAATTAAAATAAAAACACACACATCAAGAAACAAACAATCAAAAAATTTCCTCAAAAAAATTGTTTTGTGTCGTCTATGCAACAGTGTGTGTGGGGGGGGTGGGGTTGTATTTCACTGAAGACACATTTAAGATGATTGCACCATGTTGGCAAGAAGATCCAGAGCTGCATCCAGCACCACAGAGGCTTTTGAGAGGAAGAGTTTCATAGTGGCTTTGGAGCTGCTGGAGCTGGATGATCGGTTGCACTTCAACACTGCCGCCAAGTCCTCTGCTGTTAATGCTGACAACTGGGTGATGAAAACAGAGTAAAAATGAAAATATTTGACTGATGGAATTAGAGAGGGTAAGAAAAATATGCTGAAAATGACACTAAAATAATATTTCACAGAGTGGTAGTAGTTGTGGAGTTGCTGATCTGAGATACTTGCCGAGGCACAAGCATATTCCTCAGTGCTGAAGTTACAGAAATGTCCATTCATCTGTCCATTGTCAAGGTGGTACTGCAACAGCGTACTTGGGTAGAAAAATGGAAAAGACGTTCAGTCATTTGCTGACAACATACTGTACGCATTCAGCAAAATCCAAAAAGCTTAACAGTGTGATACTACAGTGGTTTTATGTTGAAGGTTTGTTTTGTAAATCTCACCTGTTCACTCCAACACAAATGATGGTTTCTGTGAAAGTAGCAAATTACATGTATGTATTTATTTAGAAACACTGCTAGATAGATAGCTAGAGAGGGAGAGAGGGAGGGAGAGAGAGAGAGAGGAAATACAGGGGAGAGGGAGACATGCAGCTGAGGGCTCGGGCTCAATTCAAAGCTAGGTCAAAGCAGTCAGGACTTAGAAGGTAAACACTCTACCAGCGAATGATATATTTGTGGTGATAATTAACAATAAATTATTAAATTATTTGAAAATTAAATTGTTAAGGAAAGCAGAACACTTACCATTTGTTGGGGTAACATTGCACTTGGGGAAAGAAAAACATTAAAATGGTTAATCAGCTGTTAAGAAGCCAATATTTATGTGAGATTTATGGATATGTACTTACGTCTCCATCGGTTAAGATGCAACCTATAAAAATAATTAGTGCAGATTAGTTTTTGTACTGAAGGCTTTCACTACTCGATATTGAACCATTTCATTAGACCATGTGGCATAAGAAGCTGCGTCAAAGGACATAGCTTTCCACCAGTTCAGATGTCTATGCATATTCTGATTCAGACTAACCAGTCTAGGTGGATAAGGGGCGAAACATTTTCTAAGACATATAACTAAATCCAGTTGACCTTTCCTTGACATACCAGTTCAGATCCTACCCTTCCAACAGCATATTTTCAGTCACCATGAGCAATTCATCCTCAGCCAGATTTTAGTGTGAGTATCTGATGGCTATTCAAAAGTCATAACTGAAAACAAGAGGTAACCAGCTCTTTATAGTGAAAGCTTGGAGACTTCAGGGCCTTAGGCCACTATATCACAGACTTTTTGAATATAAATTAAATATAAATATTTTTTAAAACCTGCTTTTATACAAATGGACAATTGTCCCTCTACTTCCTTTTAAATTTTACTTTTATGATTCTTGTTTTGCTTACAATGTTTTTGATTTCACCATTATTATTACTGGTTTTAATTTAGTGTCTTATAAAATGCTTTGTGCATGTATTTTGAAAAAATGCCACATAATAAAGGCTGTTGTTATTGTAATTATGTATTACTGTGTACAGTATCTCACCTAGTGGTATGTGCTGAGATAAGGCCAGCTTGCTGTTGGTGATGTCTGACGCTATATCAAGAGGAACGCCAGGCATGGCCTCGTCCATTCTGGTAAAACTGTAATGCAACAACATTTGGTATTAACAACACTGTGATAGTTATTGAAAAGGAGATATGTGGTTGCCAAAAAATAAAACATAAGTATAAATAGGGATAAACTCACAGTGTTTTGTATGATGAACAGGAAATATTTCCCTTGAAAATGCATAAAATAAAGACTGTTACTTTAATAAAGCAAGGCCAACTGTCATTTCTTAATTAATCTGAAAAGACAACTATGTAAATGTTACTATACTCTTTTTACCTCTTGAGCGAACATGACAAGGTGGGACAGGAACTCGGAAAATTTCCTTTCCTTTGGAGACTCAGTCAGATAGTCAAACAACATATTGATGACCACCTCTTTCTCTGGAAGGACAGAGTTAGGCAACACCAGCAGTTCTGCAGTCTGTTTTGGAGACAGGAGTTGTAGGACCTCCAGCTAGAAAGAAGAAAATATAGGAGGAAAAATATTAATTGAAATTAGGAAGGTAAGAACATTAGCCCAATAGTATTTAGTGCCTTGTTGTCAACAGAGGCTAGGTCTTACAGGGGAGAAACCTGGGTTGAGGTCCAGCAGATCTCTGACAGACAGCAATACTGAAAATGGCCCCAAATTCCTCTGTAGCCAGTGTGCACTGCTGTTGGAGCTTTGCACGCAGCCTGGGTCTTGAGGGTGTGGATCACAAATAAACATCAAGAAAAAAATAAAAACAGAAAGATATCTGTAAGTGCTAACACACTATAAGTTTGTTGGTGAAGAAGCAGCTGATTTATTGAGCCAGTACCTGATCCCGTCTCAGACAGGAAAGGGAGGATTAGCTTCCTCAACACCAAATGCTGCTGCTGTAGGTCCATGTCATCAAACTGGTGGTGAAATGCCTCAAGTCTGAAAGTAAAATTGAGAAAAGAACAAGAAATATTTTTTTTGCAAAGTCTATCTGGATGACTGGGGAAAAGATAATCTTAAAAATGACAATCTAACTTTATTGAAGCCAAGGACAGTTAACTTCGATGAGACAGATATGAACGAGAAATGTAAAATATGTATATTGTTGTGAAACAGGCACAAAAGCTGTTAGAGTTTTATGCAAAGGTGATGGGAGGATAAGAAGCTGACACTCACATTTGCTGGTATGAATGACAGCTGAGGTTCCTGCGGCTGAGACAGTGCAGGAACTGTCCTGATGCAGAGGACAAGAAGCCTCTCAGACGGCCGGAGAACCACTTCCTGATGACGCTGCTGTTCATCAGCTGCTCGTCTCTCAGCAATGACACTCTCATCTCTCCAATCACATCCAAAACCTCAGGCGCTGAGGAACCGATCATGGGCATGGGCTGGAGGAAAGATTTGTGATTTTTTTTCTTTATTTTTTTAACGGTGCCACCATTTCACTGTTTTTAGTGGAATTATTACTATAGATAGAGTCATGTAGTGGCCTGAAGTTTAGCAGATAAAACTTGTAGCTGAAAAGTCTAAATTCCTGAATCAGCTTGGAAAATGTGGGTAAGCAAAGTGAATGAAGACTGAGGATCTGGAAAAACGGAATGACATTAGAGATTAGTCAAGCCACTGACCTTGCTGGCGAGGATGTCCAGAGCCATGTCCAAGACAGAGGACAGCTTAGTGAGCAGCATCTTCCACACCATTTTAGAGCGGCTGCTGTTTCCAGGCAGGTTGCAACTCAGGAGAGACACCAGATGATTGGCTGTGAAGTTCTCCAGCTATGTGCCAGAGTGAAAAATACAAATAGAAAGTACTCAGTCAAACAAGCAGGATGTTGATACATGGAATCTACTCTGATTTGCAGAGATGGTCCAAAACACTTCTATTCCATTCTAATCTGATTTTGATCCTTGCACAAAGAGCAAGTGTAAGTTTGGGGTATCACCTGTGCACATGCGTATGTCTCCAGAGTAAAAGTACAGGGAACAGCCATTGAGACTGATGTGCTCAAGTGATGCTGTAACTCGGTGCTGTGAATATATGTAAAATAGCAAATAAATGTCAGTGCAGCAACTGTTGCAACAGCTCAAGAAATTTTTGACAGATAATGAAACACAGGTTACCTGCTGACTCCATGGCAGATGGCAGTTCCTGTCAAATGGCAAAGAAAAAAAGAAACTCAAACAAATGCAAAAGCAGTTAATTTAGTGATGAACCAAAATATATACTCACATCTGTCAAAGAGCTCTTACCGTTGAACTGAGTCACTTCACACTGTGAGAGACAGGTGAGAGAATATTATGTGCATTAGATTAAACAAAGTAAATTGAAATAAGAGCAATAAAACAGGGATCTCACTGACCGAATGAAAAAAGCAGTGGAGAAAATAAAAAGAAATCTCACCGTGATATTCTCCGGGACACATTCTGTCCACATGAACAAAAAGAAAACATTCAATTAGTTTATGTTAACGACAGGCCCTAGTGTACATTGTCTATTCATTCATGAATACTGTTGCAAAGAGATAACAGACTCTTTCTTGGCTTGTCAGTACTATAGGTACTACCTGTTAGCATGGTCCAAAAAAAAAAAAAAAAAAAAAACCCCAAAAAACACACACACACAGAAAAAGAGAGAGAGAGTGAGAGACTGACCCATTGGTGCAATATTTATCAGGCCGTTTATGTGGGCCCAGGTGGCTGGCTCCATCTCCAGGGGCAGACCTGGTACAGCTCTGTACAAACGCTCAAGACTGACACACAGCAACAAAAAACACTTTCAGTAGAACCAAAAAGGACTGTACCCACATGGAATAAATCTGACAAATGTGGTTTAACTGTGCACCATGTGATTTTATTTGACCACTAGATGGAACAAAGAGCAGAAACAAGTTTGCAAGCAAAGCCACTCTTCTGCCCCTCCCTCCAAAATAAATGTCACAGCAGTACGGAGGCCCTCCTGGGACAAACCTTGCTAAGCTTTGTGCTTGCAGGATAATATCTAAGCTGAACCACCTGTGGCATGTTTTGTTATAGTTCATATCTTTATGTGATCGTGACGTTTTTGACTTAGTGCCACCACTTGTCTTGGTTGCTTACGTGCTTTATAAATTCCTCCGTTGGTATGTTTTTAGGAATTGGGTTTAAGAAGTGCAAAGAGCTCGAGTCTAGAGCGGATTCTGGCAACATATATTGGAGAGGAGGAGAGAAGCACTGAAAACTGCAATATTGCTGCTCCACACAAGTTAGCTTTTTGTCTCACAAAGTTTCTCCAAAGTACACATTAGTTTCAGGATTGTAATGGGTTCTCAAATCACATAGTGCAAGTTTAATGCAATAAAATGAAAAAGTTGGCTAGAATAAATCAAATGTTGTTGTGAGGTCTGAAATCATCAGAAAGCACTTACATAAGTTTGTAGACAAGGCAGGGTGGCCTAACCTGAGAAATGAAATATTGAACCATTAATATTCAGGACAGTTTAAAGTTTTCTATACACTGTAAAGGTATGATAAGCAGAGCTGTTACCTCTTTAGCGAGCTGGAGCAGGTGGCGCAGGGCTTCCACAAACCTCCTGTCATTTGGAGACTCAAGCAGGAAGTCAAACACTCTGTTGATGATGACTTGCTTTTCTGCTGGTGTATGAAGGGGCAACACCAGCAGCTCTGCAATCTGTTTTGGAGACAGGAGGTGTAGGACCTCCAGCTGGACAGGAGGAGGAGGGGAGATGAAAGAGTAGAACAGGTGATATTTTAAACAACTGCAATTCCAGGGTTAAGTATAAAATACAGCTAATGAGCTCTGTTAAGTTCATTTTTAGGTGAAGCATTTTACTGTAAATGCTTTCCTGACTTACTCCAGAGAAGTTTGAGTTGAGTTTATAGAAGTCTTTGACAGAGGCAAACATTGAGAAGAAACCAAAGTTCTTTTCCAGCCATTCTGCAGTGTGATTGGCTGAGGAGATACACCGCGGATCTGAAAATGAAAACATATATATGCTTGTTGTCATGGCTTTGTTTTATTCATGATGAGATTCAAAATGAGAAAGCGAAACGCTGCATGTGAACATTTTTTTCCTTTTTTATGTGCCAGAATGTTGTGACATGTAGATATGTCTCTTCATTAGTGGTATCAAGCCATATTTTTATTGTCGTTACAGAGGACAATGTGTCAGATTGTGTTTATAGCTATGCCAAAAACGAACAGACATTTTCACAGCAGTCATTCGGACATGAGATAGCAGGTGAACACGTGTTGCTAATCAGATTGAGATATGCTCCCTTTAAAAGGACCAGAGCCTTTCAAGTAAGCCAGCATGAATAACACCAGGGCTCTGGATCTGCTAGACCTAAATGGAACACAACATTAATTAATGTCATTAGTAACAACTGATTTACCCTGATATTCACATCAAAATGGCCACTGTGAAAAAGTTAAATTGTTTTTCTCTCCTTCTGCTTTGTGCCCCCAACTGTGGCTGCTATAACTGCTGTCACTTTGCTTACCAGAGGTGTTGTGATGCTGCAAGAAGGAAAAGATGAAGTGCTCATAGATGTTGTGACTGTACATCAGATCAGAATCCATGGCTTGCATGTGTGTACTCAGCGCTGCTACTCTGGATATGGGCATGACAAAGAAAAACAACATTCACTACACCTTGACCATGCTTGTGAGAAGCAGCATTTCCCTTGAAACAGAAAACTCACAGGGTTTGGTAAACGGGGCAGGTGAAGTTCTTAGTGCTGAGGCAGGAGAGAAGGCTTGTCGGTACGTCAGGCAGTAAAGGCAGCAGCTTGATCTGGAACCACTGCTTGATGAAATGCGGGTCCTCCAGATTCTCCCGGGTCAGAGACGGAGAGTCCAACTGACCGAACACCTCCTTAAAGTCCGCCACCACCTCACTGAAGTTCTACAGTCAGAGTAAGATTTTAGAGATTTGGGTTGATAATGTATTTGCAATATGTTAAATAAAACAAGCTAAACAAAACACATGCAGATGGATAGACTGACAGACAGAGAGATTGAATTTTTTTTTTATATGTTTACCGCTGTTGAGAATTCCTGGATCAGTGAGCTCAGACGTTGTGTCAGCTCCATCATCAGTCTCATTATCGTCTCTTCGGACATTGTCAGGTTGCTACGGGCAGCGCAGTGCAGGACATGGGCTACATTTTCCATTGCATTGGTCAGCTGGTAGTACGAATTAAACAAGGATGGGACGGGATGGGATGTAGGTATAGAGGATTGTCAGTTTTCTTTAAAATGAAATGGCCCGTGATAGCTAGTCATGGTGTAAATTTAAATGTAGAAAAAGCATAAATCTCCTTTCATAAAAATAAAATCAAGCCTTCTCACTCCGCATGATTTCTCCTCTAGGGTGATGCTACACACGTCCTGGACTTCAGCTGTCTCATTGTCCATACCAAAGTCCAAATAGCTGTTCACATGAAACAAGAAAAACTATCATGAATTTAGTTTTTATTTGACACTTAATTTTACCTTAACTGTACCACATGAAAAATAAAACACTGAGGGACGAGAGACTCTCATTGTTCTTTTGTTTGACTCACAATACATGGTAGAAGGCCTGCGTGATGTTTTGATGCATCATGGCCTGCTCATCTGTCAAGAACCTCCGTAAGACTGGCATCACAGCACGCTCGTACCAATCTTCCACGTTCGTCACATCAAACTCTTGACTCTCTGGAATGACAGATGCATTGTGTGGCCTGTAGATGCTGGCCAGCTCAGCTAGAGTCCAGTTGAGCAGGGCCTGGGTCAGAGTGGCGCTTCTTATTTCTGATACATTCCTCTGTGGAGGCAGTAGGGGAGCAGTCATTTCAGTTAGCAGACATACTGTGACATCCATATATACAGTACAGTACAGTATACAGTATGTGTGTATGTGTGTGTATGTACCTTGTGTGTGAGGGACACAAATTTCCTAACAAAGGTTCCTATAGGTCTGAATGCTCCCATGAACCCATTTGCAACCTGTAAATGAGTTGGAAATAAAGTGATGACGTTAGTAATAGTACTACTGGTAGCATATTAATACTTAAATACATAAAATAAAAACAAGAGACAAAAAGAAATAAATGGGGAAAAAAACAAGTCACCAGTGGACTTGGATTTGTGTACATTTTGGTCATTCGATTTTTGATTCTGCTGCTGGACATTGGCAAATGACCCAAACAGACAAAGTGGATTTTCTTTAGACTGTCAGCCTAAAAAAATCCAAAGGTGCATAGATTACTGACTTTGGTTTATGCTGCTTTGCTGGTAGCCAAACAAAAATCCACTTCAGCTCATTTGGGTTATTATTTGTGCAAGAATTAGGCCAGCATGGGCTCTTTGTTTTGGATTACTTAAACTTATAAGACTGACTCTTGACTGAGGCAGGTATAAACGAGTTACAGTAATCTATGCAAGATCTACACGAGATACAAGGATGACTTCTCCAAGACAGCCAGGAGTCTTCATTGTTCATGTATTTCTGAGCTGGAAGAAACACAGCTGTTATGCTTTCTTAACCTATTGTTACATCACTGTAAAAAATCACCCCAAAAATGTCTGGCCACCGATTTAATGTTGGCAGACAGACTACCTAGTTTGTTCTGAACCATATTTCTGGAGCTGAGAGGGAGAAGTGGAACTGTTTATAAACTATTTAGAGTATCGCTAGTATAGTAAAATGCATCCTGTGTTTGTTATGTGATGTTATGACTATTGTTTGAATTACATGTTTAGAAATTACAAGGACTGGACAACATCCTATCTACGGTACCTCTGTGAGGCTATGTTGGGGAGATGGTGGTAAGTAGGAGTCATGTGCGAGTCCAGGAGGATAGGTGTGTATGTATCCCGGGTTAGTCCAGGGTTGACTCTCTCCAGGAGAATAGGTGTGTGGGCTCGTCCAGCCGTGGCTCTCTTCAGGGATTGTGGTGGGGTGAGGTCCTTGGCTGCCTGTCATCAAACTGTGAAAGACCAGACTTAGGGTGCCATTATCCAAGCCTGCCACCTCGGGCCTCAGCAGCAGCTCAGCCTTCTGCTCAGGAGACAGCAGGTGAAGAACCTCCAGCTGTGGTTAAAGAGTAAAGAGGAGTGAGAGAAGGTTGGAGGGGGTCAGAAGGAGAGGTAGGAGCAGAGGGAGGAGGTGGGATAGAGGTGGGCTCTTCATAAGTCAAGTGTACAGTCAGTATGAGTGATATATTTCAGACATCCAGAATACAAAATACAGTCTTCCATTTATTACAACAGGAAAAGTTCCACTGCGCCTCTGGAGAGCAAATACCATGAAAACGCTCCTCACCCTATCTATTCTAGATTCACAATTCTATGGATTTGGGTCGAGGTTTAAATTACAAGCTAAACAATCTTATAAATCCTCTAAATCTTGATATGAAGTATCAGTTTAACTCACACCACTGAAGACTATGTTGAGTGTTGAAAAGTCCTTCATACGGGCCATTGCTCTGAAGGAACCAAAATTCCGTATTAACCAGTCCTCACTGCTCTCCTGTGGCCTTACACAGCCTGCATGGAGATCACACACAGTGGACACATGAACACAAACAAACTAGAAAAGATAATTCATCTTGTATTAAAATATAGAGCAGAGTAGTAAATTCATTATTAGTTAGAATTAAACTGGCATGAAAGCTGTACCAGCTACTCCCTCTCCAGATAGGAAAGGGTACATGAAGAAGGTGTAGATCCACTTTTGTCTCACTGGGTCCATCTCTGAGAAGTGGTGGCTCAATTCCTTCACCCTTCAAGAAGACATAAGGGTAAGTATGCATTTTGCACCAAGGGTGTGGCAACAGAGAGACACAGACAGACAGCGAGATAGAGAAGCTGATATATAGAGATAGGGATAAAGAGAAGAAAAGAGACTTTAAATAGAAACAGAGGGAGCTGAATGTACAGCAAACAAAGTCATACACAGCCTGGTAGGTGTCACAGCTGAAGTTCTTGGAGCTCAGGCAGGACAGGAATTGTTTGGTGATAGATCTCAGCAGTGGTTTGAGCTTGACCTCCAGCCACATGTGAACAAGCGCTTGGTTCTGGAAAGGGTCGGCGCCTGGGTTGAGTGCCATTGCTCCCTCCATGATCACAATGGGCACTCCTGCCACGCTGGATCTCTGTATGATGGGAATGGGAGGAGGAGGAGGGGGAAGTTTTAGAGAGAGAGGAGAAGGGAAGAGGGTCAGAAATATCGTTAAGGGAATTTGCCTAAGAAATTAGACGAATTTGATTAAATTCTGCACATAAAAAGAGGTAAGTTAAAGAGAGTGGGAGACCAATATTGTTTACCATTTCACTAAATACAGTCGTAATGTTTCACAGTAAAGATTTGCAGCAGACTCTTACTCAGCTGCATTACTAATCTCTCAGGCACTAGAGATTGCTTGGGTCACTGCTTTGAAAACAATCGTCAACGACAGTGTGACAACACCAACTGGTCAGGTTGGAATCTGTGGCAGCATTCCTTCCGCTGCCTTTGTACTCAGGAACATTCCAGTGCTATACCATGAAGGTGTACACATCCAACGAAGCGTCAATCATTCCTTTCAGCCTCCGCATGTGGTCTTTTCCTGTGTCTGTCGATGGCAGTCCCACACACTGCAGGAAGTGCGAGGTCGGGTCTGGGACCTTGGAACGAGGGAAAAAAGGGAAAAAAATTAGCAACATAGATAATTAAGAAAACAATTTGATACAGTGTCATAAGACAAAGACCTAAAACCCCAAATAGTTTTATTGCTGGGCATATGTAGACAATACAAACTGTATCAAATAACTCTCTAGTCACTGATCAGGCACTTAAGTCAGGCGTGAGGTGCACATGAGGTAATTAGTACTTAATGCTTGGGAACATCATGCAATATTTTGTAATAGTACATTAAAAATTTCTTTAAATTTCTTTAAAAATTCATTAAAAGCTGTGGTTACATAACTAACCAAGTTAAATTGTTCTTTTGCTGTCCTTCGGCTATAAATAACACATGAACTCGTTTTACAAACTGTGCTGTATAAACCACAAAATTTGGATTTAATGAGACCTCTTGCACTGGATTTTTTTTAGGACCAATGATATAAATGGCATATGATCAACGTGAGCGACAAAGATTTTGAAGGTGCTGGTGCATGGCTTGGCAACTACTGTATTTAGACTGGATCATATTACACTGTTTGAAAGATTTAATAATTTCAAGGACAAGCAAAAAACAAAAAAATCCGAAACAAAACAAAAATACAAACACGCACACACGCACACAACACACACACACATGCACACAAACAACCATACAGTGGAATTTGCAGAGGTTATTCCCTTACATACTGGTAGCTCATTCCATACCTGCCCACATATCAAAGCCAAAACTATACACAAGTTAACCCTGATGCCAATCATGTGATGTCTCACTGTGATCACTGATAGCGCTTAGACAAAGCTGGAGGGAATTGTGACATCAGGCAGTGACTTTGCAGATTCAGTACAAATTTTAAATCAAACAGTTTTAGCTCTTTAACTGTCGTGACAATAGCTTTGAATGAGAAAATGAACCCATATAATCCATTTAAACCAACCTGAGTGATTAATGGGGATGGCCTTAGTAAACCGTTCAAGAAAGTGTCTCCAAATAACATAACACTGAGTTCCTTATTTCTAGCTGTGGCATGGACTTGGTTATGCTCACAAATCCACATTACAGAAAAGAATAAGCAAACAGCTTAATTTATCACACCATTGTTTGATGAGCAATGCCATGCTTTTCCAAAAACCCAGATTTATCAAGCTCATGATAAAAAACACATATGAACAAAAAACTAAGTTTTTTTTTTTTTTTACAAACATGCAAAAATAATTTATAAATGCAGCTCTATGACCATCAAAAAATGTACACATTACAAAAGGGGTATAGAGTGCTGCATGCTGGACTGGACATATTTTTTTAGAATTAGCAGACATCTGTGTATGTGTATGTTTATGTGTACGTGTATATGTGTGTGTTTATGAGTGTATGTGTGTGCACGTGTGTGTCTAAAATTGAGAATGTCACACACCTGAGCACAGGTACCTTGGGCAATACAGGTTTCATTTCTGGAGATTTCCATCAGTGAGGTAAGAAAACAGGCATGTAGACAGAAAAGAAATTACATTTTGCTTAATAAAAACTGTGAACAGTTGGAAAACAGAACTTCTGTTGCTCTTACTGTCTCTTTAACACAGTCATTTCCACTGTAAGATCTCACCTCTCTGTGCTTGATGTGACTGTTGAAATAAAAGACATGGTTCAGTATTATAGCTAACCACAGACTTTGCTGGAAAACTGAAAATAAAACTCTTATTTAAGAATATACAGTGTATTGTAGAACTGTATATAATGCAACAAGCCAGTAATGTGCTCTTACCCCAGCAGCTTGCCAACAGGTAAACTAAAAGGAAGAGTTGGCCTGATGTCATGATGTGACCAACCCTCTCATGGGATCTGTGGACTCTCTAGGGGAAATCACTGGTATAGGACAGAGGATGAAACAGGTTAGGCAAGTACTGCAGTGACAAACAAATAACCCACAACAAACGGCTAACAAAGTAATTTGGACTGCCAGGTGGATTCCCTGTTGTCTGAAGACATATAGCCATATAGACATACAGACATATAGAACACAGAGCTCTATTTTCAGATTTAACTTGCCACATTATGTTCAAATCTACAAAATACTGTAAAATAAAATAAAAAATTTAAACAAATAATTATATACCCATGTGACCAAACAGTTGATCATCCAATATCTAAAGGTATACAGTAACATAAAATTACTGCTTTCATCTAATTACTGGTTTAAAGACAGATCTACAGAATACTGGCATACTTTATTTTACCACAATAGTGTGTCTCTCGCTGCTCTTCTAAAACTACTGGAAAGCATGACCACTCAAACCTCTTCATGATGCCTATTTACACATGGTTATTACTGTAATCCAAAACTGTCGCCACCACTAAATGCCAAATACAATGCTTGACATAAAGAACCGGGGTTGGTGAGTTAAAATCAGGGCGTGTCCAGTCAGCAGAGACATATTTCACAATCAACAGCAGTGTGATCTTAGTGTGACTTTAAAAAGGTCACTCTAAGATAATAGTTGAAAGAATGATGACATTCTACACCATCCACCCATGAGTAGTACATGAAGAGAAAGACACATGAACCTGCTTACAAAACATATTTCACAGTTTCAGAGAGAAGGAAAGCTGTACCTTGCCTCTAGTTTTTCTTGTTCTACAACAATCCCTGTTAATGTTTTTATCAATAGCTTTCACTGGTGACCTCTTCTTGATCTTTAAATATTGTCTAAAACCCAATGTAATATGTTTCTTCCTCAGTCCCCTAATCATGCAGTGTGTAGCTACTTTTTTAACCCTCCTATGCCTGCCTTATGTTTGGGGTCAATTTGACCCCAGCCAATGTTTAACGTCTCTAAATGAATGATTAACATCATTTTTTTTTTGCTTCATATTTAAGTGTTCCTAATGTAATGGGCACTTCTGGGTAAAGATGAAATTGACATGATGATATGTTTTCAATGTCCTGTTCACACTTTGTAACGCTTTGGTTATAAATAACAAAAATCTGTACTGAAATAATATAAAGCCATTAAAACACCAAAAAACTTATATTTCTTTCCAATTTCAGATCAATCAGTGAGATTTTATGGTGATTTGCATATTTTCCCATTGTCGCATAATAGGAATACTGGATGCATAAGTGGGGGTGGGGGGGAGTTATGTTTTATTTAAAAGGCTATTTAGGTAGTCAACAAAGAAACATAAAGTACCTGACACATAAACTTTGATAACAATTTTAGTTATGATAATTTTGTGGAAGTTTAAACTGCAGGGGTCAAATTGACCCCAAACATAAAAGATGTTCAAAAATGTGAACATAATAGGAGGGTTAAACATCTCTTATATGTTCCAAAATATGTATATTTATTTCCCTGGTAAAGTCTTTATTGCCAAGTCAACATAGCTGATTAGAATTTGCTTGAAAGCAGCTGTTAAAAAAAAAGATCTTAAATTAGAACACAAATGTACTAATGGTTTTCCTTACTTTTTACTCTTTCACTTTTTCTGTTATAACACACACACACACACACACACACACACACAATCAGCATTTTCTGGTAATCTAACACAGCTCTCCATATTCGGCCTCTCCTTTAGTGTCATGTCTTGCAACATACATCCTTTGTCCAAGAATAAATATATGGTTAAAGTGTAAGTGTTTGTCTCTCTGGCTGTGCCCAGGATCATTCTTCTTGCAGTCATATGTAACTTTAGCAGGTGGAGCTCCTGGCTGTTAAAATAGCTTGCGGCCATTATACTATTTATAAAGCTAGCGTTTGTTTGACTATGTTTATTTAGTGGTGTTGGCTGAATGAAGAAAACCATATCCATAGAGGAGCCCCCCCCTTCCCTCCCTCTTAAATATATTTATCAATCATTATTTTTGTTATTTTTTATTAATGATGTATTTAGTGTGCTTTCATCTTACAGAGTTTTAGAAAATCACCTTTCACCAGACATTCGGAGGATTGTCTCCTATTTTAAAACGTAGCCTGGAACACAGTATTCTAACTAATTTAACAAGCAAGTATTTACATGTTATCCCATGAGCTTAAATCCCCAGCTGGGATGTTGTTGCTAGAGGTGCAGTATGCACTCACACAACAAACTGATGCACCGTGGCAACAGGACTGGATTGTGATGCTTTATCATCAGCATCATATAATGTAATATAACAAAACCCATGCAGACTTTAACACGTATCTTATACTTTTTAAAGTATAAGATACTACGATGTAGATTTTAAACTGGCAAAAGAAACAAAATGATGCCTTATACTAGCCTTACACTGCATTACCATGCACCAAAATAAGCAGCAGAGCTTACGACAGCAAACAAAGTGAACATAATGATCCAAATGATTAACTGCATAATCCAGAAATAATGTTAAGGTACATTTCTGAGATTACACTCTTACACAGCGCTGTCTTACAAAAAAACACAATGAAATCAAATCAAAGCTCACCTAATCTTCTTCAGAGGTGAGTGTAGCTGGAGTTCTCACGCTGTGTGTATAAAGTGTGAAGTGCCACTGCTGAACTATGTCTCTGTCTGTCTCTCGTGTCACCTGAGATGCAGTGAAACCAGGAAACTGCTTAAGGGTGTGTTGTTTTGTGAGTGTGACAGAGGTGCTGATGGTTGACTCCACCATGGTGCAAAAGGGGGCAGGGCAAAGTCAGCCTCTATTGTACTGTTTGAGGTGTGTTACCGGTTTGTGTATGTGAAAGTTTATGCATTTTTCTTCATATGTGTGTCTACATATCGATGCGTGAGAGAAAGAGAGAGAAAGCAGAAAAACTGGGGAAGACAGGAGAAAAGAGAAATCTATAAAGCCTCACCTTTGTATAAAGTTGCATTCTGATTTAATAAAGTATTTATGCTTTTTATGATTCTGATTTATGTATCAAATGGGTAATGCCTAGCTTTGTCCACACTAAAACAGTTTGGATTTGATATCAGTGACAACCACCTCTCTAGTTTAGCACGTTAAACAGGGGAATACAGAAGTCTACAATGTCTCAAACTGCAAGTTTTCCCATGGAAAAAACATAAGTGATTTAATGGGACCTTAAAAGTCACTTCATTTTGGAAAAAGTCAAAGGAAGTCTCCGTAATTTTGTGGTTGCTTAATACAGAGTACCAGCCATGCATCACTTGTAACTTGTGCAAAATAAGGGTTTTATTTGACTGTAAACAGCTCTATCATGGTGATGGTTATTTGCTTCTCCAAATAAGGTGTCATAACTATCTGTGTCTGCGGACTGATTCTACCCTTTGAAACCTAAATTGATGTCAGATTTCTTGTGTTTAAATGCTTGTGAAAGATGTCTGAATGTCATGCCCTCTGCCTCCTAGCCTGTCTTTCTGTGTGTGTGTGTGTTTGTGTGTGTGTGTGTGCTTGATTGCAGGATTGAGGCCTGGTGTGCAGGGGTTGGGTCTCCAGCCGGCTCAGCTGCCTACCATCAGATCATCATCACTACACTACAAGAGGCTGCCTCTCTCAACCAGACCTCGCCAGATTGTTGACTCAGTAACACTGTCAGTCGCTTTCGAGCCTGTATTTTGCCTGTTTGTGATTTATCCTTCTGCGAGAGTAACACTCTGTTTTCTATCTTGGATCCAGCTTCTCCCCGGCCTCCAGCACCAGACCTGCATCCACTCTGCCACTCAGCCAGTTCCAGCACCAATCCTGCATCCACTCTGCCACCCAGCCAGTTCAGCCAGCCAAGCCCTCCACCCAGCCCTCACCGGGAATTCCATTAATCTGCAATCAAGCCACCTCTCACCCCGGACTCATCCTGCACCCCCATATAGTAATAAAAACTTTCTTTGAATTGATGAGCTGCCTCACTCATTTCTCTGCCTTGAGTCCACCACTTCTAACCTTTTACAGTAACTTATCATTCCAAACTGGTAAATTGCCAAACAAAATGAAAATAGCTAAAGTTGTGCCGCTGTTTAAAACTGGGGATAGACACCACTTCACAAATTACAGGCCTGTTTTGTTACTCCCACAAGTCTCAAAAATCCTGGAAAAAGTATTCAACAGCAGATTAGACAAATTCATAGATAAACATAAATTACTCAGATCAGACAGTTCAACATCATTGGCATTAATGGAATCACTTGAGGAAATCACTAACGCAATAGATCATAACCAGTACTCAACTGGAATATTCATCAATCTCAAGAAAGCTTTCGACACAATCAATCATGAAATATTAATCAAACTGGAACGGTATGGGATCAGGGGGATAGTTTTGCACTAGGTGAAAAGTTATTTAAGGGACAGGACAATTTGGGAGACTATACTTCCTCATGTTTGGACATTGCTTGTGGCGTCCCCCAGGGGTCAGTACTGGGTCCAAAACTGTTCATTCTTTATATTAATGACATCTGTAACGTCTCAAACATATTAAAATTTGTTTTATTTGCGGACGACACAAATATTTTCTGTTCAGGGGGGAATTTACGGAACTTCTGGGGAGGATTACTACAGAAATGTGTAAATTAAAGAACTGGTTTCATAGGAACAAATTATTGTATAATCTAAATAAAACTAAACTCATGTTATTTGGTCATTTTAAAATAACCACTCAAGCACTAATACAGGTAGA
>OMLB01043026.1:13180-26619 GCA_900302555.1 Myripristis jacobus
TTTGTAAAAAAAAAAAAATAAAAGCCAAAAAAAAAAAAAGAGAAAAGGAAAGAAGGAAAAAGAAAAAAGAAAAAACCCTTAGGGGATGAATCAGCAAGGCATAAACTCCAAAAATAACTAACAAGTGACATTTCGAGGACTAATGCTCTTTATAATCATCAATACGCTGAATGGATGCTAGGGAGGACCGGTCAATATGCTTTCCAATACCATGATAAGGGGCCGCTGTGCTTGTTTTGGCTCTGTGTATGACTTGGACACATCCTCATGTTTTTTATGCTGCTCATTTGGATGTTTTACATGTTATGAGCACACAAAAGAGTCGTGCCCACAAATACATTTTCCCATACAGAATGGCCAGTCCGTACTCTGTACAGTGCACATTAGCATACAGTTAACATGCCCACATAGTGTCATCAGAGTAAAACCACGGCGTTCGTGTCCTTGTTGAAAGGGACACTATATCATTCATGAATCCATTGCCCCCATTGGGGAAGAAGTGCATCACGGGATGGATGAATCAAATCACTCAGCATCATTATGTCAGCGGAGATCAGAATCTCCCCCGCCCCCGGACATAAACCACGCCAGGAAATGAACCTTCACCTGACGAACAGCACAGAAACACTAAATCCCGCCGAATGCAGAAAGACTTCCTCGTCCACATTCAGAATGATTCATCAACCCAGTTCCCACTCGGCTACAGTGTCTGACAAATGGGACAAAATGGGGTAAATTAAGAATCCAGTATCTCCCACCCCCACACTCTCTTTCCTCACTATTGACTCTCACAGCTTTATCAGTGTACATTAGTGTCAATGCCAGTCTACATTTAGAGCAACCATGCCAGAGGAGACAGCCCATCAGCACATGCAGCCTTTTCCCTCATCATGCAGAGTCAATGACCCTGTGTCAGACCTAATCCACTTCAATTGAGCCAGCAGGCCAAGCCTTTGTTGTCCAGTAGTTACAGTAGTGGGTCTCTTCTCAAGTCAAAATGAATAATGCTAATGATGAATAATGTGGGTGGTAGGCTATGTGTAATGTAATATACAACATTACTGCGTGCATTGTACCCAAAGCCAAACTCAAGATGCTCCAGGCATGATTTAAATGTAAAAATACACCTGTCAGCCTAAATCACCGAGGCCACAGACAATCTACACTGCTAGTTTTTGCACAGTACAGTCATACTACTCCATGACGAGTGCAATATCTGCCTTGATATAGTTTATAGTCTCTTCCTTTTTATTTAAACTAAAACAGTAAATGCTAATGCTGCATGTTTGCATTAAGTTAAAGGCAGAATGAGTACAATTTGTCGGTTGCAGATAGGTAAACGTGACTTTCACCGTTGGGCGCTCCTCCCTGGCTAATCTAACCCCTAGCAGTGTCTTTTTTTTGTTTCCTAGGATGGCGATGGAGTGTTTTCAGTGTCGCTCTCCTAGGAACATCCCCGTCCACCAGAAAACAAGGCCAGCACCGCATCACCCTTCATCCGCATCATCTCGTTCAGTGCTCACCGGCGGGTGGAAGCCAACCCAGATTCACACACACACTTTTAGAGTGATGATTGACAGGGATTATATTTGTATGAGTCTATACATTATTTTTTTGTTGTTGTTTTTTATTTTTTTTTAGGAAAATCCAACTCATTCTGCCTATAATGTACTTTCTCTCACTTCACTCTCATTCTCATTACTATCATGCTCAGATACCAGTTGCTGTATGTGGGGTTTCACTCAGCATTGCATCTGTTTCTGCCGAAAAACTTGAATATTTTCTAGCCCTGCCCAATCTGTTGTTGTTATTCAATACTTTTCACTGCTTGGCCTTTTCAGCACAGTCCTCAGAAGTCATTTTTTGGCATTACGGGGTAGACTTGCAGTTTTCTTTTGAAGTATTCCGCTTAATTTGAATGATTTTCTTAGTCCAAATGCTAATTAAATGTTAGGGTTAGGGTACTTTAATTTGTCTCTCTCTCTCTGCCATTTTATTTTCCAACAAATTGATTTCCCATCCAGCACATCACAGCTAGCTGTCCACTGTGGTGTCAATACACAGTTCATGGACTGACAGAATTGGCACTAAACTTCAGGAGTCTCCACCTGGTGCCTGGAGGTAGTCACTTTGGTTGTCGAATGTTATTTTACTCGTCTTCATAACTGAGCTATGTGTGAACTTGACAGGATTAAGCGCCACAATGAGGATTGGCCATGTGCACTCGCGCCATGTGCTGTCCCATTCCCCGGCTTGAGCCCCATAGATTGGTCCTATACAGCCCAAATGAAATTCTGGTGTCAGGTTTGTGTGGACACTTCTCCACCCACAGGAAATTACAAATTGAAACCTAAGAGCGAAATACAATCTGTTTCCTCAGCAGCAGCGGCGACAGCAGGCGAGCACTCTGTCCACAGAAAGCTGGACTCGCCAACATGAGATCTTATTCCTCTCTCATCCCTCTTTGGCATCCTTTGTTATGAAGTGATCACAGAGCGGTCACATTGGTTGACGTGAGCGCGCCGCGTGTAGTTAACTGTTATCACTTTATATGGTTGCGGGGGTTTTGAAGTTGGAAATATCAAACGGTTATTTTATGCCGCCATCGCCAACGTGCACCTAGCGCAGCTTTAAAGCCGAAACCTGAAAATGTGGAATGTGCCAACTAAATGGTAATTAGAATGCTTTTTTCCCTGAAAAGGACAGAGGCATTTGTAGTTTTGATGTCTTTTGACAGCTGGAAATCAGAGAGGGGGACAGAGCAAAGGATACACAAGAGAAAAAGATGCAGTGGGATATGAATACAGGCCAGCAGGGAGACACAGGTAGTGTGGCTGCGCGGTGAAGCCGACTTAACCACTCAATTATCTCCGGGCACCAGGGGTCATCAGAGAATATTTAATTGAGCCCTCGGTTCTCCATCTTACACAGTCATGTCTCATAGAATATGTAGGTGTGCACCTCCGGGGTCTGACTCCCAGGAATTAATGCGCCAAAAAAAAAAAAAAAAAAAAAAAATCCTAATCTGCTACAATGCATAAATGCAGAGCCAAGAATTGATTAGGTTACTGTGCCATTTGCAAATCCATCTTTGAATAGCTGATCCATGCAGAAAAAAAAGCAAACAAACTGATCCTCGCAGCCCAGACAATTGAGACAAATTCCCCTGAAGTCATGGCCGGTTGCCATGAAAAGGCTCAACCAATTAGGTGCCTCGGGAGTATTGGCTTTGCCGTCTCGAGCAGCAAGTTTGGTTAAACCCGAGGTTCGTCGGTGATCCCCGCCCGCCGCAGGTTTGCACTATTCTTCTTGCTTTGTTGGTAGCTAATATTTTGTTTTCCTCCCTGAACACGTCAGCGGCATGTTAGGCTGAATTTTAAGGAGAAAGCGGTAGATCATTTTAAATGTCAAAAACACAAACAGGCGAGAATAAAGGTGCATCCACTTATGCAAAAATGTGCTAATTAAGCTACACAATTAGCCGTTCAAAACCCCCTTTTTTAACACCTTGCCTGCTTCTTTTGCTGATTTTCCGTCACCAATGTGCCAAGAATATTGTGGGAAATCATTTTAGAAAACAGTAAAGGTTTGCAGTCCTGCACTTAAGACAATATATGTATCCTGGTTGACCTATTTTTAATGTTTAATTTGTTAATCAAAGTTGGAAATGCATTAGCATAATTCGAGCCCTGCTATGATTTCTGACATGTTTATTCATGTCCGTGTGTCCCTGAAGATGATGAAGTTGGACAAGATGTTAATCACTTGGGCTTTTTTTTTTTTTTTTTGGTAGACAGTCGTTTTGCTCTCTCTGAGACGCTGGCAGACATCATGGCCTTGGGAAGCATTTCCGATTCTTCTTCTTCACTACTTTGGTGCACATTGTGATGGCTTGTTTGCCTTAACCTCCCTCTGTGTGCTCCATCAGCAAATTGCTTTTATTGCCGGCATCCTTAGCCACGGCACGCAAAATTGGAGGCAATAATCAGCCACGTTGATTATCTTGTGTCTTGATTTATTGTCAGAAAATGGACTTATTTAGGTCACCTCAGTAGTTAGTTATCATGCGCTTTCTCAAAGATTCGTTTTCCAATTTGTTGCTGTTTAGATTTGTGATGTGATTTGGGGGATTTTCAGCAGTTTCTCTCATTGGTAAATTTCTTACAAGAATCTAGTTTAGAAAGTTTTGAGTGCATTTTCTGATGTTTTCACTCTGAGATGAATCGATAGCCATAGGGGCCTATGACTGTGGATGATTCTCGCTGACTCTGGACGTGATGCAACTTGCACAGACGCAGACTCCTTAACCGAATCGTTTCTGTACCGGGCCATGTGTTTTACTTACTAATGAAGGTGCATGATTGTGCAGGTATCAAAGGAGCGCTTCCTGCCGTGCAACATCACCTCAAGGGGAAACGTGATACACTGCTGTTGATTTAACAGGTTTTCCCTTGCTCCGATGAATAGCCTTGTGGGTTAAAAGCTTCCTGTTTGAAGAGAAGGTACTCAGCAGCGGCAAAAGGGTGTCTGGCTGACTGCCGCAGATGCATCGTGGCACAATGTGCCTCTTGACAAGGGAATGCAAAAGAATGCAAAGTTCCACTTTTAACCTTAAAGCAAACAATACCGCCACAAAGCAAAAACATTTACAGGGGATCTGGTTGCTTGTGAGTTTCCTGCCATTGCCAGCATTGTCAGATGTAATCGTTTTGTTTATTTTTTGACTTTTGCAGCCTTTTTTTTTGGAAACGCCAATATACAGCATACAATATTTATATATTTTTTAAAAAGAATGTATTGGGGTCATATTCTTCTTGTAAATCCCAAATATTTTTTCGTTGTGTCTGAGTGTCTGAGTGTAAACAGCAGAGTTTAAAGTTCATAAAAGAAAGTAAGTAAGAAAGAAAACATACAGTCGTGCAGCACTTGATGGGCTCTTGTCACTGAAAAATCAAAAGTGCAGCCACAACAAAACACATCTATCAGTTTGGTGCACTGCATGAGAAGTCTGCTGAAACACAGTTGATGTTGCCTTGGTTTCTGTCAGAGTCACAGTTGAGTGATGACCATGAAAGCCACCCACAGAGCCCTGGTGTCAGAGAATATGATCCTAGACACAGCGCTATGTTCTTTTCTCCAGGCACCGAATGTCCTGCCATTATAGTATCTGGACGTCACAAAGTTTGAATAACAAAACAACCTCCAGTGAAGAACAATGATCCAAACTGGTTAGCAGCATCGAGGCCATCCCACCCTTTTTTTTTTCACTTTTGGCCCAAACGCTCGCTGGAACCGAGAGGAATCCTGGTCTGCAGTCCCTGATTATTTTGGATTCTCAATATTGCAGAACCACAAACATCTTCAAACTTGCATGGCATTTCAACCAAAGAAATGGAGGACGGCCTGGAAAATATGAATGTCACACACACACACACTACTTTGAACCTCCTTTTGCTGAAATCACCAACCAGATATATCACATGGCATTTAGGCTCCCTGGTTTTGAACCTGTCCAACGTATAAAAGCCCATAGAGATGTGCTGGAGCGGGAAAAAAAAAAAAAAATAGCACAGGGTTAAATGGTCTAGATTACAACTGTCAGCAATGTGAGAAAAAGCAATCAGTTCACTTCAATACATTTAATTAATCCCGGCCGGCATGAAGACATCCATTAAAAACAACAAACACATGATATACAATGCCACATGAGCAATACACACTATCTGCAGTTACCAACACATGAAAAGGAGTACCCTTGAGTAAAGCATTTAACACAATGTCATGGAAGGTTAAGCTGCTACTGTGCATTTGGTTTCATTTAGTGTCATTAAAGGCGCTTTTAGCTTCGGGAGTCATGTTACATATAGTTCATGTTGCCAATTCCGGGTGTGCTGCGTTCGTTAGTGAAATTGCATTGATGCGTTACCTATTGTTTTAGGTTATTATCATGGTATTTCCCATAAAATGATAAGACTGAATACGTAAAATCGTTTAAAATTCTTTCATTGTCATCGGAGATTTGAATTTGAAGGTTCAATAGGCTGCGGATTTTAAAAGATTCACTTAATGTGGCAATAATAAAGTGTGCCAGCAGTTACAGTAGTGTTGTTTGTGTGTCTGCATGTGTGTATGCACTTTGAAAGACAGGAAAATGATTCTTATTAGTTGAAAAAAAAAAAAAAAAGCTTCACTGTGCTCTAGTAAAGAAGTTTTTCTTTCTTTTTTTTCCCCACAGAGAGGTTTATGGTGCCATTACAGAGACGACAAGTTAAATTAAATATGGTTCACGAGTAAGCCTTCTTGCAAACAGCAGCCTGATGGCCTCGACACAGATATCGCTTATCTTTTTTAAGATTATCACATAATTTCCAATTCAGTCTTCACCGCGCATTTCTAACATTGTTTTGCACATTCCATTTGATATAACTTGGTGAGATGCCTTCATTCAAAAAACAAAACATAAAAAAAAAACTTTGAGCTTTATTCAGTTTATGTGTTGCCACTAAAAAAAAAAATGAAAAAAAAATCTGACAACACAAACTGCAGTGACAGCTTGTGAACAAAGACGTGTGGAAGGGAAGGCTGAAATACCTTCAGGGCACGCAAAGAAAAGCTCTACAGGAGAGACAGATGAAGAAATAAGCAATTATATTCACAGTTGTACAAAATTAGAGGAAAACAAAAGAAGAGAGGAAACTATGATAAAAAAAAAATAGAGAGAGAGCATTCACACTTTTCTTAGATATTATTTGAGAGTCAAACGTTTTTATCACATGTGGTGGAGTATTCCTCGGAGGTCCTTGATAATGAACTGAACGCTGGCCTTGACGGCTTCTCAGAAAAGCGAAATGAGTGTCAGCGGAGAATCTCGCCGCATAACTGTGAACATGATCACTGGGGGTGAACGGATTATCAAAACTTGGCAGGAGATTCATTCAAGATTCAAAGACAAATTGACAGATGTGTTAGAGATCTGCGCCGCAGTCATTAAGCATCTGAGGACTGTGGAGCGAATGTGGAAAAAGTTGCGAGGGACAGAGAAAAATTGGTCACCTTGTGCAAATCTTTTGAAGGCGAAAGATGTGTGAACGGGGTTAATGTGACCTGGTGATGCTCAGAATAAACTGGAACCAGAGACTGCTGTACAAAAATATATAGATTTTACTTACTATGCATAATATAAACAACTTGTCTCCATTCAGGTAGATTGTGGCAACAGGAGGCCTAAATGTCAGCCATAATAAAGCAAGGACTGGGCAATCAGTACACTTAGTCAATTAATTAAAACTTAAATTAACAAATAAAGAAAATGATTAACGTGGGGCTAGACTGCTCCATCAGGGGAGTTAGTATAGAGTTATGCGTTTAAGGGGTGAAATCGTCACAGAATACGTAGGCAAATTATGAATAAACCACCACTTCACACTTATCAATTTAAACCACTCAAATGTACCTATTCATTCAGAAAAGCCCACAAAATAAACAAAACAAAAACAAAATAAAATGGCTCATATAAATCGATTATTAGTTAAAGGTACATTGAATCTAATAAGTCTGGGAAAACCAGTGGTTGGCTCCTCTAATGTTGTCTTTACTTGCAAACTAAGAGAAACAGGAGCACATCGATGTACAAAAGGAAATTTTACAAGAATGAAAAACATTTTACAAAAAAAAAACAACAACAACAATATAACAAAAAAAATAACGGTATACCAGTCAGAGACATGCAGGTGACTAGAATCTACATCAACAATCATGTTAATATTTAATGAAAGGGGCTAAAAAACTATTTTAAAAAACATCTACATTAGGCTTGAGCATACCTTGATTTTGGCTGATGTGCCTAAAAGCAATCACTCCGAGTTTTAGTCCCTCACCAAACATGAAGAATCTAACAAATGATACAGTTTTTAAACATTATTTATCAAGTCTTTAATACTGTGAGCTAAGATGAATACCTCAGGTTCACTTTTAAGATCATGCTTTTAACCTTTTTTTAAAACGGTTTTAGAAAGTGATCCTACCCAATCAAACACCAAACAAAGGCTGGTCAGAGGCCCAGGTGAGCGTCCCACCCCCTTTTATAGACTCTGCCCCTTTTCCTGCAGACTTCCTGTTGCCTCCCCTTCCACATTAAGTATAATACAAACTCAACGTGTGCTGACACTGCCAGTGCTTTGACATCGACGTCATTTTCACACAACATGAGCTTGAGGAGTGGAGAAAGAAATGTTTTCCTCTTTCTCCTTTTCCCCCCCTCTCACTTTATTGTACACATTTGACCAGTATAATGTCCAACATGGGCTGTGGAGTTTGTTCATTATTGCGGTGATCATGTTGGGCCACCCACAAGGCAATGTTTTTCCTCACTGCTCCATGACAATCCTCCGATTTATTTCGCTCTTATATTGCAGTCTGCTAGCTGCTAATGCCACCAAGTTGCTTCCTCCAGTCAGTTCTGCATTCGTGAGCCCACCATGCAACGCTGACTGTGCAACCCTGTCTCCTAAAAATTACGTGCCCATGCAGCCAAACTGCATTCTTAATTACGTTTAGGGGTAAACACATCTTGCTGGGGATTACGTTTGTATCTCATGTATCACAAATATATTTCTAATCAGCATATCCTGTATATCACGTCAGGTGTCATTTCAGCCGTATTCATTACTCTAGTCATTAAAAGTACTTCGGTAAAGTTATGGAAAGGTTGAGTTTGGGCATAAAAACCAGTAGGTTATAGAAATGTAATGTTTGCAAAAAATGTTTGACTCACCATCCATTTGTAAGGCATCACAAGAATGTTTGCAATCCCCTCGTTTCAAGGCTGCACCGGGAGGTAGGCGGGGAATCCACTGCAAAAATTGGTTCTCCTCGAAGCATAATTGAGAATGCAGTTTAGTTGTGTGAGGATGTAATTTTTAGGAGACAGGGCTCAGCTGTGGGTAGCTACTTCAACCCACAATGCAGCGTGCCTCCTGTAGCTGGGTCAGATCTACAGTCGGTCCGTTCATATTCATGCAATAAAAAATGGCTCCAGACTCAGTTTATAACGACACCAAGAGACCAGCTCCTCAACGGGGTCTCGGTCCAGCTGTTCCGGTGTGTTTGCTGATTTTATGCATGCACCAGAGTTTGTTTCGACTGGAGTAAACAAGAAAAAAAAAAGGTTTGTTGCTTGTTTTTGTTTTTCATTAGTCCTTACGATTACTAGAATTTAGCTTCCAATCAGATTGAGAATTGAAAATGGCAACTTGCTCAATGCATAAAAAGTTCTATGCCATTATTTATCTGAGTGTCACAGGGGTGTGTAGGAGCAGCAACGCGTATTTGAATGATTACAGCTTTGTGAAGTGATTTTTGAGACACTGCACAATGGATAAGCTTGATATGATATTTCGCACCTCATAATTAAATGACCGTCCATCTTTCAGGTGATATGTTTCTGCAGGCCGGTGCTGTCATCTGTTGTATCAGTCCCTTTCTGTCATCTATTTTCAGGCCAGATGAATCAGTTTCTCCTCCCTTTCTCGTTCATTTTGACACCCGACAAAACTCATCGCCTCTAAGGGAATTGGAGTAGAGGGTCTTGTTTTGTTCTGGCAGTTCTTTCAGGAATGGCCATCAATCAGGTGATCTATTGTGTTAGAGAGGGACCTTTCTCTATTGAATTCATGACTTGCTTCAAAAAGCAGATGCCACAAAGGTATTGAAAGTTTGCAGGGTACATTATAATCTGCCGTGAATAGCACCCACAGTGAAGGAGCTGGGCCAGAGCCTCATAATGGTCTTATCGTCAGTTATATGTCAAGATGAGGTGACCTCATTGGCAGTGTCTTGCCTTTGAGAGAATCTCTATCACACTGATATTCGGTCTCATGATTGTTCTGGATTGGATCATGTTCTCGTGCTGCAATTTGCCCCAAAACAAAAGGAACATATCAGATTATTTTGGCATTTTCCAGAAACTGAAACTGAAGCCAAGACTGTGGTTGAACATACCAATTGCACTGATTTGCATATCTCTGTTTGAGTGTGACTATTTCTGCCGATACTGTATATAATTTTCTTTTTTAAGAAATATTCAAAGTGAAATAAATTGTAGCACAGTAATTGTATTAATCACAATTGGTCAACCAGACTTCAAGGTTTTAAATAAGTTGATTTCACGATGAGTTGTTGAAATATGACTGCTCCGTCGCCATGCTTAAACAAACTCTAATATAAAGTGGAGATTGATTTGGCAGTATAGCATTGGTGTGGAGCAAAGGATGAAAACAGAAGTCAGGGGTTGGGTTAGATTTGTCCATTTTGCCTGATGCTCCAGCTGATCGATAAGAGGGCTGTGTTTTGGCATCGTGAACACATTTACCTCTTGTTTCGAAAGATTTAGAGCAACCGGGGAAGGAGGAGTTTGTAAGTCTTAATTTGTTGGTATTGTCAGTCAATGCCTGTGTTTTTCGGGCTTGGACCTTCCAGCCGGAGGATAAACAAAACACTGGCCTTGTTTAGATGGACTGAAAGGAAACCAGAGACCCAACAATGAACTGGAGTGAAATTCTGACTGTGTACATCATTTCTGCTGAAGAAGACATCGGGGGCAATAGTAATTCAGAGGAGCCAGTCGGGTTAGTGCTCCCAAATCCATTTTGCTGAATACCACACTAATGTCAGAGCTTGTTTATGCAGCGCTGTTGATCACCTCCAGTAAAACTTTGGATTGCAAATGCTCACAGCAACAATAACGGCATTTAATTATAGATCCAAACACAAAGGGTCTGCTTTGCTCTCATCTGAAGGATATCCCTCTTCAGTTGTCTTATAAATGTACAAAACAGTCTCATTTTGTCCGAGATCGAATCTGGACAGTGGTTTATTGTATTACTTTATTTCTACTGATTCCAGTATATTGTACTAGTAGTTGCACATGCTTTTCAGGCTTATCTGTGCCTCTGACATCAAAAGAAATGGCTCGGTGTCATTCAGGCTGCATGACACCAAGGGATGCCAATGACACAAACCCTGATAAACACTTGATGCAATATGAATAGCTTTTATTTTCTTTGAATTCCTTGTCTTTCTCACACGAAGCTATTGATTCTTCACTCTACAATTTTTCTTTCAGACATTTGCTTGATCGACCACATACTTTTCACCTTTATCTCTTTCTCAGGTTTTCTTTTTATTGAAATTCCATTCAGGCTCTCTGCCTTGCAGCTTTCTCAGTGCACCATAATTATCTAGGGCCCAGAAAATGATCGAAGTCTGTGTCTGTAGTGCCATGGGGCTTGTTTTGCTGGAATTCAGATTTAGTTTGGGGGTTAGTCATTCTCAGATACCTCAGATTGGCTCTGGATTGCTGGTAAGTGAAAGTTAGAAACAACATGGTGTTTCCACCCCCTGCCAGCCGGGGCCAACATGGCTCCCACACAATGTCTGTTCTAAGGTCTCCGGTGGAACAGTTTTGTCAGCTGTGCAGTGTGGGAGTGAGTAATGACATGCTTACTACAGATGTCTCTAATGAATCATGACAGGCAAACATTGGAATCAAGCCATGGTCATTAATTACACTCAACAAGGCTTGATTTGACGTATTCTGCCCAATATGACAGATATGTTCAGCTGAGTCAAAACGCAACAGCAAACAGCAACATTTACAAAAAAAAAACAAAACAGTGCTTGTGGTTATAAATGCGTAATGATTACGGCACAAAGGAAGTTATATTTCTTACAAAGTCTTCAAAATCGCACTCCCACCTAGACACTCCTGGGTGTGCGACCTCTCAAATGCCAAGTCCTTTGACGAAATCATCACCTCCTCGCACATGTTTGCTCGCGACTTTGACCAGTCTCTGTACTTTTACCGCAAAACCCTCCACATATCTTTTGAGAAGCTGTCAGGGGTGCAGCCTTAATCAAAGCACTTGAGAATGAGCTGATTATCACCATGTCCTTTGACTTAAATTATGTGTTAATCCTTGTACTTTTGCCACAAGTCAACACAGAAAATGTCACCAATTGCCTTGCAGTTTTTTTTCCAGACGTGATGAAATATCTTCCAAGAACTCTATGAAAGTCTGAATGGGCTAAAAAGAGTGAGATTGGTTTGCCATCATTGTAATGCCTTTCTCTCTGAAACCGGAGTGAGATTAAGAGAAAGGTTCTCCTTTGTGACACTTTGAGATAAAGAGTTAGTCGCTGCCCATGCCCTGGAGAGGTACTGCAGAAATGATTAGGTTCATGTGCCACTCTATTATCTTTTCCCTTAAACCATTCTCTTTGAGGATGCAATTATACTCGATGGATGTGAATGAGAATGTAAGACACTGTGATGTTGGGCTGGCCACTAGTGGAGTTTCAAATTTGGTCTGCTTAATAGATCACACATGTCTTGGCAATGTTTAGATTTTCATTTTGTAGTCAAGAGTCATCTAGTTTCTGGAAATAGTGAAAAAAAACAGATTATAAGCGAGGGGACAGCATGCAGCGAATGATGTTTTCCTTTTCCATCTGTTCAATTAATTTGCCAAGAAAAGAGTTCTTGATAGTTTTCTAAACTTAATGGGGTTTTTTTCATCACTTTCCACTCTCACTTGATGCCACTGACCAAAATCAAGTTCAACAGCTTTTTTTTTTTTTCTAGTAAAACTATCATGATAGTGTTGTTATGGCCGGGCTCCCAGGTTTTATGGAGAGGTTTAACTGTACGCTGCCTGCCTCACCAGATCAGGTTTCTACTGTTCCCCCTCCGAATCTCCCTCAGGCCCAGCTGCCTGACAAAGCATTCATGATTAAATGTGAGACACGAGCCATCCTGCCAAGAGAAAGACGGGGGAGGGGCCGCTGGCTTAGGAGGACCACAGTTTGGAATTTCTTTGCTGTTTGTCATACACACAGCGAAAAATGAAAGCAGATGTAGGAGCAGAGGGAGAGAGGAGAAGAAGGGAGAGAGAGGCAATCATCAAAGTCAAGATCTCTCTGTTTCTGCGTCTCATGCAGGCAATATACGTACTGTAACTAGAAATGTAAAGTAATATGTATAAAATAATATATTCTGTATATTTTTACATCTTCATATGTTTTTATAGAAGGCGCATTGGGAGTGGGCAGATGTAAGTTTTTTGTCATGCAACATTTCTTGGAGGCAGAGCGAAGCTGCAGGCACAAGTAATTGCATTGATTGAGTTAAATCCAGTGGGCGGGGCCAAAGAACCGCAGTAATGTTGAACAGAAGTCCAGTGAAAACAGCGAGGGGACAGAGGGGAGGTAGCAAATATTATGAAACCCAGAGCTCCTGTTGCTAAGTCAGAAAAAAAAAATAGGATAAAAATAAGAATTAAAAAAGCAACATAGCCATACTGAGTGAGCAAGGTTATGGCTCTTACCCCAAATGACCTTCTGAGTCAAAACAAGTCATCCTTTTTTTTTTTTTTTTTTTTTTT
>OMLB01043026.1:37791-52498 GCA_900302555.1 Myripristis jacobus
TTTTTTTTAAATATTTTTTAGTTTTTTTTTTTTTTTTTTTTTTTTTTTGAGACATGTTATACTGTGGCCTTGGGTGATTTTCATGGTGGCCCAGCAGTTCCCAGAGAGTTAAACTCATAATGGGCTCAGTTTTATCTAAACAGATTCCAGGTGTTAACAATTTGTCTTTTAATGAACTGCTGCCCTCTGTGGAGTGATGTAGAAAGGGCTATCAGGCACAATCACAGCCCCCCCGCCTCCGTACCCCAAGGCCCCTATCACAGTTTTGACACATTACATCTAAGGGGCAGGGGAGAAAACAGACCATCACTGTGAATCTAGGTGAAATAGGATGCAGACCTCTCTAGAGGGTAAACTACTGTGGAAAAGAGGATGACATCAGGAACCCTGGTTCCCAGTAGAGACAGCTCTGGAAACATTGAACTTTAACGAGATTACCAACTCAGAGAGGGCTGGAAGAAGGAGACGAAACAGCATGTGCCGCTCGGAGTTGGCAGCATGAAATACAGATTTATGAACTCCATTAAACCGCATTTCTTTTTCTTTATTGAGGCCTGCAGCATTTACCCAATGTGGAAAAAGGGTACAAAAAAATCTCCACTGAATAAATTGCTAACAGGCTGTGTGCATTTACTGGCACATAAGGTAGTGGTAGAACTGGTGAACGGAAAGATAAAAACAACAAGACAACTTGATTGTTTCACTCGGTTGATCTGCTGGTAAATTCTGTGACTTGAGGAGCGTACCACCAGTCAGTGTGGTCTTTGGAACAGGTGGCCATCTCGGACTGGCATTGGCGGTACTGAGCTGGCGTGGGTTTGTAGCCAGACTCTCAATCTGTCCACTTGAAAACTCCCCAGTATTGCTGGAAAGTATTATGGCCCCTGTGGAGGAGATAGCAATTACAATTTCTGATGGGAGAGAGAGCGAGAGCCAGAAGCCACATTCATTCTTGGAATATGATCAGACTTATGACTGGAACATTTTAACAAAGCACCACTACACAAATGTCCTCCTAATGCCATCAGTGTGATTTCTTATATTTTCTGGCCTTCTGTGCATTTCCTTTTTATTATCTTTTTGTCAGACTGCCAGTGGTGACTGTACATTTAAGAAGAGACATCATTAAGCTGTGAATAGCCTGCCCTTTGCCAGTGCTTGATGAACCTCACCAGGCCTCAGCAGGTAGATGGCAGGGAATAGATAGATCTGGTGAGGAAACATGCTCCCATTTAAATCCTGCATTGCTCCAGTCTGTAGCAGATTGGATTTGGAGTGCCCAAAGCCATTTCCAGCTGGAGACTACTCACCTTTTGGCCTCTCACCTGAACTCTTACTGCTCTGGTATGTGTGACTAACATGGACCATGGGAGGCTGGTAACACTGCAGCCCACATGTTTTGGCTATTTGGTGCAGCTGGTGTTTGAGATTAACTGGTTTCACACATTTTTGGTGGTCTATGAGACACTGAAATGGTGTTTCATTCTGCATGCAGTTCACATTTATTGAAAAAAAGCATAGGCAGGAGTGAGAAAGTGATCAATGTCTGGGCCACAGTTTCAGCTGGTTGTTTTTGCAATCCATAAAAAAATTTGTCACATCTTCTCTAAGTAGTAGCTGCCCCCTTGTAGGGAGCAGATATAAACATCTGTAGGCTTTGCCGGAGGATTGAATAGGTAATAATCGCATGCAAAGCATTTACTCAGTCCCCCCCCCTAAACCCCAGGGGCTGCTGGCTGGCCGCATGTCTGAACTCTTCTGTGAGCACAACGACCCGCTGGGTAGAAGTTGAAGTCGGCCAATGATGCCTCTGTGTTGGATCATCAGGAAAATTTGATTCTCCACGGGTTACCAGCTGATGTGAACATAATGCCACAAAGCCTGTCAAAGCGGACGGAGGGCCATGCGGAGGCCTGCGACCGCGCCACATGTTTGAATGCAGAGCAGCCGAGAAACCGACAATAACGCATACATCTGGTGCAGTTCAGTGAACGCAGGGGAGGCGATGTGACAGGAGTGAAGGATGTAGCCACCTCAAAGGCGGCTGAGGCCACAAAAGCCAAGGTCAAATCTGTCAGCCCGCACATGCCACAGTGGTCGACTGACAGCCCGAAGAGAGCCACTGCATGGATGGCTGCTTTACACCTATTGAAAATCAATAACAATCTTTCAGTAGCGGTGACAAGATATATTTGAACAACTGCCCTTGCTCAATAGAGTCTTGGTCAATGTTATGTTGCTTTTCCATTGGCAAAAAATCATTGAGGGGTTAAATAATTTTTATGTCAGTATTCCTCAAAGTGATAATCTGTTTTTCTTGATTTTGGTGACAACTTTGTTGATGAGTGATAATTTCTTAGGTGTTCTGCAATCAGTGGCAGCAGCCCAACATACTGCCTCATCTGTGATTAGAGCAGCAAATGTGATTTTTTTTTCCTCTGGCCACCTGGGTTTGGGTTACATCAATCATATATTTACTTAATGTTAGTTAAACTTTATTTAACCAGGAAATACTTCACTGTGATTAGAAATCTCTGTCTTGCGTGTCCAAGCCAAGCTAGGCAGCAGCACAGATGATCAGTAAAAAAGTACAAGACATAAGAAACAAAATGCAAACATACAAAAACATGTGTTCAAGACACATAATCTGAAGATCTGGGAACAAGGAGTACAATTAATGATTGGAGAGGGGATGATTAAAATGAGCTAAATAAGCAGATATTTTGATTTTGATAATACAGAGAGCCTGAAACGAATAAAACAAAGAGACAGCATCCCCCAAGCGATTTTTTAAGAGCAATTATTAAGCGCTATCATGCATAACTAAGCCAGTTTTTGGAGGCCAAATGCAAAAAGGTCTAAAAACAGTTACAACATGTTGCATGTTATATGTATGATATCAATCAGCAATAGAGAGCAGGAAAAAAAGAGTAGCATTTATTTATATGAAAAAATTGCAGATTATTACTTTAGTCATTTTATGTTTTTGTTTTTTTTTTTGCCTCGTGATTTTCTCTGTGCAATTAGTAAGCTTCGGTAAACAGACTCCCCTGATAACAATCCAGAGTTAATTTGTATTAACTGTGTTTTATGAAGACAATAAAGACAAAGATAACGATGGCAGCATTGGTGGTACTAACATGAGCAGTGGATGTGAAAAGAGAAGTAAGAGAAATGATCCATACAGTAACTCCAGTGCCCATGCCCATTATTGCTGGCAATCCGCTCTTTATTCCACTACGGGGACAAAGCTCTTTTCACATACTAGCTACTGCTTGTTGTGCGCAACACAAGGGAATTTCTAAACCATTACTTTCACAGGACTAATTCATGGGCATCAGAGCATGCTAACACACCAGAAATATGAGTTGCTGCTGCAGATTCGGCTCAGAAATGAGGCTGAGTACGACCCAAAGTTTTAGATATTTGTCCATGAGTCATTTGACTGCCATGCATAAAGATTACAGTCTGAAGAAAGGCTTGTGCCCCAAATGTCACACAGTGGTGCACAATTAAATGTTGATGGGGGCATATTATCTAATGTGTGGACTCTCATACTTGTACTATTTTTCATTTGACTGTAATGATTTAGATTGTTTATCTTTCCCCAACACACAAGGGACATTTTGGGCAAAATACCCTTTTTCCGACTCACCCTGACTGAAACAAGACGTTCGATACCATTTTCTTCTGTACGCCCCAGTTTGGTTCCTATGGGTAACATTAAACCAAACAGCACCACTGAAGGTAACAGAAGATCTGGCACAAATTAACTTCAAATTAACTTAACTTCCTAAAACATCTCTCTCT
Organism: Myripristis jacobus; assembly: GCA_900302555.1. Taxonomy (NCBI): domain Eukaryota; kingdom Metazoa; phylum Chordata; class Actinopteri; order Holocentriformes; family Holocentridae; genus Myripristis; species Myripristis jacobus. The sequence goes on from OMLB01043026.1 coordinate 41,602, forward strand.
CTCTCTCTGTCTTTTCATTCCAATTTCAGACTTGCTTTGAGGTTTATTTATTTCACTTTGACGGAGCTAGGCTAATGACTCCCATAGACTTCAAGTCTTTATGCTAAGCTAACACAAAATGCTACCCATTGAAACCAAAACACTGGACGCTCAGAGGTGAAGATGGTATTGGATATCTTGTCTCAGTCTCAGTTTAAGTCGTAAAAACTGTAATATTGCCCAAAATGATGGAGTATGCCTTTAAGTGATTCAAACTCAGTGCTATCCCTCAGCTCTTCTTATGTCTGAGAGGCTTTAGAGAGAACTCACAGTCTGTCAATCACTTTTGTACCTGCACCCTGACTGATTGTAGGCTGTGTGGTTACAAATGGACAAGGAGTTGATCCTGTCCACAGTGTTTCTAAACTCCCAGAAATCCACTTCTTTGAAAACACATCCCCCCCCAAATGCAATGATTTAATCCTCTGCCAGCAGCTGTCAGGTACAGTTACACTATCTTACCTAAACTAATTGAATTTGAAGGTGTGTTGTTTGCTGCACATTGAAGGTCTAGCTTAAGTAAAAGCAAGCACTTGCTTTTGTGATAAAATTATCCCAGCTCAGCGTTATCACACACAGTGTGGGAGAAAGGTGTCTGCTCATTGTATTTGTAATCATTTTGTTACACGGACTACAGCATCCACTGCTATCAACAGAAAGGGTGAGAACATTTTGCAAATCATTTCTTTAAAAAAAATGTTTATTCAGATGAAGATTGGTAATATGTAAAGCACTTTAATGCAGAATTTGTGTCTTGAAAATGAAGGGCTTAATTTTTAATGTTTCTCCAGCTATACGAGAAGCAGACAAAGCACTCAGACCGCATGCCAGATGGCACGGCCCTACCTTTATGTGTTAAGAGGTGACAGTCCAAATCCTGTGCTGCTGAGTGCCTAGGGCTCCACAACAGGGAAATTGCATTCTGATCCAGTCCACTCCTCTGTGTGTTAGTGTTACACAACAGACTATTGTGTCTGGCATTTGCATTAGGGCCATGAAATTCAAGCCCACTGGCTCTCGCCATCTAGTGTGATGAGACAACAGTAGGAGTTTCACCTTATCTGTTGCCATGCTATGGCAAGATCAGATTCACGCTTAGTCTTCAAAAAGCTATTCCGCAGCCTTTTATTGAAATGCATCACAAGAAAGAAGGATGTAAGACTTTACACACCACCTATTTACTCTCTTGTTGTGTAGATTTCACATGACACGACTTTTAACTACCTTAGCAGGAAATTAGAGCGGTGGCAGACGTGGACTGACACAGCAATCCGATGGAAGCCACGTATAATCAGTTACTTTGAGGCAGTACGTGTTGGATACAAAGTGGGTAATGTGCTTGCTATTGTGTGGCCCTATGTGAAGTAGTCCTCTGTGTATCCATCATTGTGGGCAGTGAATCAGTGAAGCAGGCAGGGGCTGCTGGGAAGAGGCCCCCTGGGACAGAGGCCTTGTCCTGTCAGTACCGCGAGGGACGGCCAGATAATAATGGAGACATCATGAGGGCAGGAGATAGGCTTTCCTTTTCAAAGAGGAGGTGGGGAGAATTTGCAGTGTCTCACCACAACAGGCTTGTGGCCTTTGATTGGTCTCTGGACCCTCTCAAAAAGGACAGATTTAACTGTTGCTGTGGTCAGAAACTGATGTCATTGCAGTGAAAGATCTTATTTTGACAATACCTGATCAGTGACAGAAAAAAAAAGAATCAAATACCTGACTTAAGTAAAAGTAGCAGTACAATGATGTAAAAAATACTCCAGTAAAAGTCAGTAAAATTATAGAGGTATCAGTAGAAAATTCACATGAAAAGCACTGCAAGTGTTACACTGCAAAGTTTCAAGTGCATTATATTTTATCTTATTCTGCCAAAGAAATGGTAACTATAGCCATTAGATAAAGATAGTGGTGTAAAAGATACACTATTTTCTTCAGAGATGTAGTGTAGTAAAAGTCTCAGAAAAACAAAAAAGGAAATACTTAAGTAAAGTGCCAGTGCCTTGAGATTGTAATGAAGCACAGTGCTTGAGTAAATGTACTCAACTTTAGCAACTTTCCATCTCTGGACCTGATATTAGCTGGGAATCTGTAGTGTGAGTGCAGCAGATTTATACGACACCTAATTTGGCTTTTATCTATTTGTGAACACTAAATGACTTAACATTTTTAGAAACTCTGAACTCCTACACGGCAGCCATTATTTATTTTTGATCTCATATTAGATGTAACAGCAGGTTTCAAAGCAGGAAGCCAAAGTTGTTATGATTTCAAAGCATGTCCCATCTCTTGTCATGTATTAGCCTAATACAATTATATACTGGCATCAAAAAGTTGTTACTTTCCAATATTTATTTCTGCTTCAGATGTTCCCTCTGGCACTATCCGCATATCACTTCTCTTCTGACACTCTCTTCAAAAACTCTCAAAGACACTTCCAAAAATTAAGTTTAGCTGTCGGGAGATGGATCATAATAGCCCAGTGCAGCACTCTGAGTATGTAGGTTACATCAATATTCTGAATTTTAGTGTTCCACTGCAAAGTGCATTTCAAGGTTAATAGCTTGGCTTCATCACTAGTGAGAAAGTGGAGTAGTGATCAGGGACCTGAGTGGGTAATACCAGTGATATGTGTTGACTGTTTGCTTAGTCTCTCATGGCTTTCATAAATCATTTGAAACAAGAAGAGATGATTTTACTAGGCTAACTTTTTCATGTTGTGCTCCCAGTTGGTTCACTGGTAACAAGGTAAATTGCATTGGAAACTGCATGACATGCCACTTTACTGTCACTGCTTCTTTTTCAGCGATGTTAAATTGTATTTTGCATTCATTACCCCCTGCTGGCAAGAACTTAAAATGCAAAAGGATTGTCTTGCTCCTGAGTGCATTTGGGTTCACTGTCAAATCTCAGCCAGTTTATAGTCTTTGTGACCGGTTGATGGAGTACACGTTAGAAACTCGGCAACAGCTGTTGAGTGACCACAACAGTACGGTATTCATACAGTGCCAAGGGAAGGAGAACAATGCTCTCATCCTAAAATATGTCCCTGAAAATAGTGTTTGAGTGTATTATATTGCAGGAAGCCTCAAGCCTTGCCAAAGCCCCAGTGTCAAATGATTTGTGAAGTTTTGTCTCTTGGTTTCTTTTGTTTATCTTTCTTGATGCATTGCTTTTGTCATTTTCAAATCTTATTTTTTTCACCCCGTCACCTTAAGTAAGGCTGTGTTCAACGATGTCCAGAATGTATCTATGACATTTATGGCTAAAGTTCTTCTTCTGCAAAGTAGAGGAAGGGTAAAAACAGTGGGTTTTTTTTTTTCTCAACTGCACATTAACTAAACATAACACTGGTGAGCCTCCATTGTCTTTTGTGCTCTGTGATTATTTTATAGTCCAACCCCGCAGCATGTACCACACAAGAACTGATTTTCTAACGCTGCCATTTCTCTTCTTGTGTGCAGAAAAGCCAATGCCACAGGGTCCCCCAGGTGGTGTTATTGGGATCCTTGGAGGTGTAGTTGCCATTGGGCTCATCATTGGTGTGGCTGTCACCGTTTTCATGGTCCATCGGCGGCAACAGAAGACCCGCACTGAGACAGATAATGACCTGTGAGTACCAAGACTCAACCAGAGAGTATTGCAGTGGGCTGGACGGATGGTAAGATTAGGTGTGCACTCTGTCAGCCCGCAAGAGAGAAGCACTTTGAAAGGACAAAACACTTTGTGGCAGAGTTAATGTGTTTGAAGACAGAAGAAGACACTGCAAACATGTTGTTGCTTCCCCCTCTCTTTTCTATTCAGTCTGAGAGCCAACAATATCCTTTCCCAGCTGTCAGAGGTCACTTATGAAAGATAATGGCACCCACACTAAAAAACACATGCCAAGTCTATCTTTTATCACTTTGTTGTAGTAGATGAGCTTGATTATCATTAAACGTCCAGTTATTAAGTGGCTGCTTGATTGCAGTGTGGGCTTGATTTGTCCACTTCCCATTGAGAAGCTGTTGTTTTAATCAGGACTGATTGGAAGAACTCCGGCCGCTACACTCCTCTCGGGAATGTTTCACCTCGGCAGGATTGTTCAAATATTATCAGGAGTTCAATGAGATTTTCTCCGTCAGTATTTCTTAAGCGGTAGGTTTAGAGGTGGGGTGCTTTCTAATGCCATTCAGAGAAACAGTTATAGAATTGTATAAGTGAATTTTAATCAAAATAGCAGCTTGATGAATGAAATGTGAATCAACGTGTAATGATTGGGCTTGGAGTCATCAAAAAGGGGGGTAATTCCTTGCGGTTTCAAATGAGAAAATGAGTAAAATAATACAGAGACAGGGATTCACCGCTATTCTATGTGGTGCAGCAGTAGTAGCTGGGGTCTGCATACTGCAAAGGTGGGGGGGTGCGTGCTGATAGGTATGTATGCTATACCCAAAAAAATAAAAATATAAATACTGCTGGTAACCTCTGTATGACTAGACGCTATCATAAAAGCGACCATTCCAGTGAAATGGAAAATTACAAAACAGGAAACGTAAAGGGAAAAAAAGAACAGCGCTTTCTTCACTCCAATCAGCTCCAACAGATTGTTATTAAAGATAGATCCTGTATTTTGCTCACTGTATTTATACTCCTGCCATCCCTCCTCCGTCCAACCAGGTAATTTTGTTCTGCCTCCAAACCAAGGGCCATGACAATTTCAAACACTGCCAGCTGCTGCCTGCACACAGAGGAGAACAGAGAAGTTACCGAGAATGCAGCTGAGAGAATAGCAAGGAACAGAGCTATGAAAAAGGAAAATATCTTCTCGCATTATTCTGGAGGTGATAAAAGTCTCTGCCATCTGCTCAGAGAGAATTGTGGGAAATGTGTTTTCAAGACGGAAGAAGGGAGCATTCAAGTTGCATCCTGCTAATTGCTTTTGTCTAAGACACCTGGCTACGACAGATAGCTCAATGGTTGCCAGGGTTTCCATGATGCTCTTGGCTATACTGCATATACATGATGCAAGCTCAAAGCACATCCCCATGGGAATGATGCTGCTGTGTGCAGGGGTTGGCTATCTTCCTCCCTGGGAATATTACCAAAACAACTGAGGTGGGGGTGTGCAGAATCTGGCTGAGGATGCACATGAGCCTTTAATCAACTCGCATGATGAGATTACAATGCTTATTTTAGAGGCCCCCCTCCAGAACCTTGTAATTGATTTGATACTCACAGCGCTGATGGTAACATCAGCGAGATGCTCTGCCAGGCTTTGTCCTCCACAACTTAAGACAGCCCCGAGTTATAATGCTCTAGGGTGGCGGCAGGTCCAACGTTGGGATCTGTGTGGAAACCACGTGCCTCTCTGCCTCTCAGGAATGCTTTTCAAGACAAATGAAGCACACACACACTTACCTCTCCCATTGCTTTCTGTCTCTTTGTTCCTTCCTGCCAATCTGTCTTTCTTTCTCACTCTGATGCTGAAGTAACTGCTCTCTGTTTCCCACTCCCCTCCCTCAGCATTGCTGTTGCTGCTGTTGCTGATAGTTGTGTGACACAGGCTCCAGAGAAGCCAGAATCCCCCACAAGGAAAGTAGAGGCACCTGACCCCAGTCTATCCCCCACTGAACCCTGCCCTCCTGGATCCTCTATCTTGTTGCCTGCATGTAATGGTGGCCTGCAAGTGACTTACTTGAGCACACCATTGTGAACACTGTCACACAAACGGATGTTAACCGACACGATAAACTAATTAGACGTCCACACGCAGGACTTGACGTGTAAGATGTGGACTTGAAATTAATGGAATTATTATTTTTTTTCTTTCTTTTAATAGCATCCAGCAAATAGAGATGTTTGAAGTGCAATCTGAGACTAAGAATGGTGCCATTCTCACACTGAGCTTCAAATGTCTCTATTTGGTACACGCTATTTAAGAAATATTCCATTCCATCAAGTAATGTCAATGAAACTCATTTTACAAACAACTACGAGTGAAAATTGAGCTCAATGAAATGAGCGCCAAGATGAATCAGAATTAATTAAAACATCGTAAGATAAAATATACAATTTCATTTGTAATTTATCGGCTTTGGGTGCTTGTGCAAGACAGAGCTCTTTTTTTTATCGCTGTGATTCAGAAAAGATTGAGTGAGTATAACATACATATCAAATTGTTAATCAGTGGAAAAATCTGTAAGCTTATGAAATCTTAGTTTGGTTGTTTTTTTTCCATAATCATCACACATGCTGAAACTCAATGATGAAGTCATGTCTTTTGTCATTGTGTCACAGCCCTCATTGTGCAACCTTTCTCCTCCTCCACCTCTCGCTCTTTCCTCTCCGTTTGTGTGCATGATTGGTGTCAAATCTGCATGACAAGAGTAATAGTTCTGTCAGTGATGTGTAACTGATGTTGTTTCCTGGTTTGGCATGTGATGCTTAATGTAGTGAACTGTGATTCAAAGCTTTAATTGTCCAGATGAATATTTGTGTCTGTGCTCACTTCTTGTAGCTTGTCAACTAACCTGTTCAGTGTCTTATGAAGAAACTGTTTACTTTGATTTTTTTTTTGAAATGTTTTAAGTATGTAAATGCAGATAATAATTTGCTTGGTGTGAAAGCAAGTGAATGTGCGGTTTTATCCAGAGAACCACTGCAGGAGATTCATAGTTTTATATGAGTGTCTGATGTCAGGGTAAAAGGGGAAGCATTTAGCCAGACTGTTTAATCCTGCATGTTGATGAGCCGTTAATCAAGCCTGGGCATTTGATAACATGCCTGACTGCACCGCCAGTCACGCCTGTGTTTGCCCTCACAAAGCAGCACATGATGTGACTCAAAATTGGTCAATCCTAATAAATCATTGGCCCTTCAGAGGATGCACTGGCACAATAGTCAACTGCTTATCAAAATAGATGGGCATTGTCAAAAGCGGTGTTCTCAGAATAATGTGTTCATCGCTCTGTCTTTTGCCGGAGCGTGATGTATGACCTCCAAAATGTTGAAGAGCACTGACAATTGTGGCACGGTTCCCCCCCTGTAAAATGAATTCGCCCGGTGGTGCTTCTGACATGCAGCTGGTACTGACAGAGTCGCAAATAGTCTGTGTTATAAATCAGTTCTGTGCCAACTGCCTGGCCGCCTTTACCACAATTCCTGGGAAGAATCACATGCAGAATGTAAAAATGTAAAAGAATCTTGAATCACGAGTTGGATGTCAATATCGCCCAACATAAACACCGAAATATTTTCCCACTCTTGCTCAGGGCTCAGGGCTACCTTGGGGAAACAAAGATGAAAGATAAGGCTTGGAAATACGCTGGGCCTGAAATACAGCAGCACTGTGATATGGAGCAGTGGTTCTCAATCTTTTTTGGCCCTTTTAACCAGCCCATGCCCACTTGTGACCCTGCCTCGGGCTTCATATGCAGAGTGGCGATCAGTCTCCAGTGAAGGAATGGCCACCTGTTCATATCGTTTCATTTGCCTAATTATCGGAGGAGGTGTCACATTTTAAAACTGCTCAGTACTTCACAAGAAAACAGAAAAAAAGAGTAATATATGGGAAAATAATCATGGTAGCTTTGCATATTAAAGATGTTTTTTTTTTGTTTTTTGTTTTTTTTTTGCGTATGTCTTAATCATTTTGTGACCCTAAAAAATGACCTCACAACCTCCTGAGGGGGTACCAACCTCCAGTTTGAGAACCACTGATATACTGCTCATTGTGGTCTAACAGAAATGAATGGGTCGCTTCAGTGATTAATATAGGCTGTCTGCTTTTAGTAGCACAATTTGAGAGATGAATCTGGCATGGTTTATGTTATGATTCGTGGAGAATCTCCAGAGATATTATTTACACTTGTGTACCCTTTAATTTACTAAATGGTCACCATTGCTTCTCACCATTGCTGTGTGGAGACCTATAAAAAGTAATAAATGGTTATTGATGTTGGACAGTTTCTCGCTTTAAGCTGTGACCAAAGTAGGATTGTTTTTATTGTATTTCTCAGCCTTTCAACATGGACTGTTATTGTTGTCTTGGGTGTGAATATGAATCATTCACTGATATGTTGTTTATGAGTAAAAACAGTGATTGGTTTCTTTGTACAGAATGTTGCACATACCATAAAACTGTCTCATATCTTTATTTCCATGTATTCTGTGTAGCAGTGTCTGTAAACTAGCTGCAGGCATTGAACCAGGTCTAGGAAACCGGCCCTGACTCTGTGTATAATTGTATAGTCAAAGTGTTCAACAAAGCAAAACACTGCTTCGAAATCAAGTACTTTTTTGATAAACTTGTCAGAGAGCAAAACAAAAGTCACTTTGTTTTATTCCTGTTTCACTCTTTCTTGCGAGGAGGGAAAAAAAAAAAAAAAGAGCTGAGCTGAGCGGGGTAATTGTTGTCCGCCTTTTGAAAAGATTGAAGCTAGACAAAGCATGAAAGTAATTGCCTCCTAAAGATCAAATCACATTTATCCCGTCTTGCAATTAAAAGTATCATTAGCATTTAAATTGCCAAATAAGATTGTGATCAACAGAAATCAATGGGAGCACCAAGGATCAGCTCAAACACTTCATGTTGTTTTCCACAAGGAGGACTGTGGTCATGCGGTGGCTCGCTAACCCAAACGCTTCTGGGACTGTGGCGCTGCACTTTGTCTACCACGGAAGCACAGGACAGGAAGAGTGTTTTCTAAATGTCAAATTGAGGGACATCTTACTTCATGAATATCTCCAATTCCAAAAGAGCTTTTCTTCAGCAAAAATTTCTAATAAAAGGTCTTTTTTTTTTTTTTGTCAGTGTATTCTAAAAGTCATTTTCTTTGCTGTACATCTTCGCTCGCAGATTACTCCTCTCAGTTTAGGGATTAGTTATGTTTTCTCCTTGCTATCCTCCTTAAATCTCCCCTTAAGCTGCCCTGAGCCTTTTGTAGTCGACGGAGCGAGGAAGAGCAAGGTCTTCAAGGTGGATGTCTGGGTAGAGAACAGTGCAACTTGAATGTAGCTTATGGTTCCCTGCCCAATGCTTCCTGCTCCCCACAGGCTTGTGGTGCTTGTCGGCTTTCATTAGTTTCTGCGTTTCACAAAGCCAACGCCCACATGCTGCCTGCAACAAATTCAGCTCTGATGTAGCTTATGTGTAATCGCACAGCTGAGATGCACATCAGGTGGTCAAGCTGAATATGCTATTATTGTGCCATGTCTTACTAATGATGGCCATGCTAACATTAACTGCAAACAAGACAATTATTCATACATTAATGTCTCAGAACAACAACAACAACAACAACAAAAAGAATAGACAAATGAAAACACTGGGGAAAATATGAAAATACACAAAAAACAAATAGAGCTATATTGCTTTAACTCATCATATAGAAAGGGATATTTCACAGCAGGAAACAAATACGGCCTTTCAAATGGCTTCAACCCTTACTTTAAATGTTTATCAAATATTAATATTACAGCTGATAATGTGATATTGTCTCATCCAGAGCTCTGCAGTTTATGCATTTATCCTCAACTCAATTGGTCCGGTCCAAGGGTTAAATCTCCATGGTCTGTCAAGTCAAAGTCTCAAAACAAGCGAGGAAACTTCACTGTATGTCATTAAATACTGTAAGCTGGCATACATTTATCATCAAACTTCGCATGGAGCACGAAGGGAAAAAAAAAATCCAAGATCAAAGACAATGCTTATTTTGCTTGAAAGCAAGTCTTGCATGGGGAAGAAGTCACTTAATTATTTAGCTGGTGTTCACCGCTGTAACACTTTGAAGAAATATAATGGCAACTTTATAGCTGTGACTACCAGCTACCATCCTCCTGGATTCATCTGCAGAAGCATAAACATTCCCACCATGATATTTCACATCCAAATGTAACAATGAACCCTTTTCTTTCTTTTTTTTTTCAGCAGAATCATTCAAATAATTAAAACATCTAAATTTAACCCCCACTTTCAGAGATTACACAATGAATTAGTTTGATGTATAAATGATTTTGCTTTACACTGCTCACTTTTTATGCATGTCTATGTGAAACAGACTGAGCACACATATTTGTTGTCTCTGCACGTGCGTGCTTGAGCGTGTGCCCTCTGCACACACACTGCTTCATTAAGCAGAGATGCTCCTGCCCTTGATGCTTTTACTCTTGTTTTTTTTTGTTTTTTTTGTATTGTGCCAACCAATTGTGACAGACTATACACTCTCACTCTCCCAAGGCACTGCTTATGCATAACATGATTACAAATGTAACTGAATTCAATCAAGAAAGTGAGATATGACGGGAACGGTGGCTGGTGGAGGGGCAGATGCTTCATGTTTGGTCAGATCTACAGTGCAAAATCCATCATGCATATGGGGCACAAACCCAGCATCCATTTGAAAGTGCCCTTTCACCTAATATGCAATGAAATACAATCAGTATAAGTCCTCTGGGATCAAATTCAAGTAGAAAAATCGTTCCGAATGCAGCAGATCAGTATGCAAAGGTTTACTGTGCATCATACATAAACATTGTGCGATTTCATCCTGCTGGAATAATATGTCTCGACCCGAGGACGCTGAACTGAGAAGTCTTGAAATAAAGTAGATGTTATTTCAAATGCTGGATGATATAGAGATTAACATTGCTACCACATTTCACTTCAAAAAACTCATTACATGAGGTGTTTCTACAAGTGTTATGTTTCTGCTGTTCCTCAGTTAACTGGTGATGTGTAACTTGGTGTGTCAGTGTATGTGCAATGCAGTCAGTAGCTGAAAATCATTATGTTTTTCCTCGTATATTTCTTTAAAGCAAATGATCTTGTCGGTTCCTCACTGTTTTTTTTTTTTTTTTTTTTTTTTTTTTTTTCATCCCCCCC
>OMLB01043034.1:0-20803 GCA_900302555.1 Myripristis jacobus
AAACATAAGCCCTGTGCACCGACAGCAGTCTCTCACAGTTTTTGTTCAATCGACTTTATCATTTGATAAAGTCAGGAAAGTGAGCCTTTCCCGTCCCCGTCTCATAAACGTGTGGAGACATTTATGACGGAGTGTCGGAGTGAACTGTGGCTCATTAAGACTGCGGGTACACAGGGACAGACCTGAGCGACAAAACCTTTCACTGGTTTTCTCGTCATTTACAAAAAAGAAAAGGTGTTCAGGTGGTGGCTCGGTTGTCTTAAGGCCATATCCACACTAGGCTGGGTAAATCAGAAAATGTTTTCACACCGTTTCCATCTGTCAGGCTGGCATTTCCAGATTCATGCACTTTGGAGAAGCACCGTTTTCAGTGGCAGAAAACGCCGGCTTAGTGCGCCTGGACAGCTAAAACGGATTTACCTGGCTTAGTGTGGACATGGCCTGAGGTGTGCACCATGTAAATGAAGTGTGTATGTTGTCCCGTGTCTTCACCCTCTCTCCATGCCAAAAATGCAAAAACAAATCTTAACGTTAAAACATTGAAATTGAACAATGAAGATGTTTTTGAGTCTTTGAACCATCTTGTACTGTTATGAGGAGGAGCCTACTGGATTACATAATATGTGCTCAGGAATCTGTGTCAGCAATAAAACACTTTATTTATACATGCCCCAATTTTCCCTCGGGGATCAATAAAGTGGGACACGGTGAAAACTTTATGTCTAGGTCAGTGTCTCTTAAACGATGGGGCTGGATCCAAACTGGGTTGTTAAAGGTCTCATATTGTCAAAATGCATTTAGTTTTTTTGTTCTTAACTCAGGTGTGTAAAATAATAGTTGTGAAAATGTGGTGAAGTTGTCTACTATTTCTATCCCTGTATCTCACCCACAGGAAAATGTCATCCTAGCTTCACAAGCAAGTCACAATTTGATCCAGTATTTACTTCGAAACCGCATAACTAGCAGTGGTTGAGCTCAAATTTGTATAACCTCACCCCTTCACCTCCCACTCCCTTCCCAAAATTGGCTCCTCGGCCACCTGGTGGGTTGATCTGAACTTGAAGCCAATCCAGGGTTTCCCATTAAGGTGTAAGGCATTGTCAGCCTGTGGGAAACACTGCAGTCACAGCGTTTGCTCATGAATATTGTTTACTGATGGGCGGTTACTTCTGTTTAGCACCGAAAAACTGACTTGTGTGTGGGAGGACAGAGAGAGGCCTTCAGAGTAGCAGAGGAAAGACGAATAAACACTTTTAAAATTGTTAAAGCCATTACAGAAATGTTGAAGATGTGTCTTGTTTAGTTGAACTTGTTTCTGCTCTCTGGCTCCAAGTTAATCTTGATGAGAGTATAAGCAGAAGTGCCTAACAGAAGGTGAAAATTGACCTTAAATCTTCTTGGTGCTAAATTTTTTTTTTTTAACCCTGGAGCGAAGTCTTAAGCTGTCTGTCTCTCAGTGGTTGTTACACTATCTTTTTATAGACTGAAAATGAAGTCTTAAATGGATGTTAAGATGCACAGTGGAGCCAGTAGGCACTATTTGGTAAATCAGTTTCAATTCAGAGTTTCTTAAATGGAGCTGTTTTTACTGGATAGAAGGAAAGACAGCTAGCCATGTTAGATCGGCAAAGAATTAGACAATCCTGGAAACAGCGCCGGCTCTGGGCATAGGCGGTATAGGCGGTTGCTTAGGGCGCCACCTGCTGGAGGGGCGCCAGCTGCGGTTGTCACTAACTGCATTTTCAGGATTAACATGTTCTTGTGTGGACTGAATAAATTTCTGCAAAACCCAAGTAGATAAACTCAAAACTGCTTTGTGGTGGAGCTGAGAACAAGGCTGCTCTCTTGGACCCTGAGGAGCTGCACTTTTCAGGCAGGAGGTGTACACCTGACAGTAACGATATGCTCACATGCAGTCTTACATGTGCAGAATGGATTCAAACACGTTTCACAAAGCATGCATTAACACAGCAGCTAAGTCTCTTACTGAGGTCCCATGTAGCTGACAAACACAGGGAACTGTAGGCCACAACTGCTGTATTTGTCTTCAAGTCTTCAGCCGCTGCTGCAGTATCCATGTGCTTAAGCTGAAGGGATTAATGCCTCCATATTTGTTGAGCCTAATTTTTGGCATGATTAATCAATCAGTCATGAATTTGAGCAGTTGGAGGCTGGAGGGAATGGCTGGGTTACCTATTTGTGTTTATTAGAGACATAAGGGTTGTCCTACTCACTTCAGTTCACTCTTAGGCCAGAGGGCAGCTGATTTTCAGCATGTAGCATGAAAGTAGCATTCAGTACAGTTTGACAGATTTGATGATTTTTTAAATTTGATTATGTTGCTCTTATCTACTATAGGTAGTTGCTCACCTCTAGAGAAGGTTCAGCTTCAGCTCTTCATACACGCAGATTCTGGCACATTATCTTGTCAGCATTTCTGAAAAGGGTCTCGCTGTGCACGATAAATTCCTTGGGCTTTTCTACATGGACTGATGCAAACAGTTCGTGACGCTGCTCGCTCAAAGGGCTCAAACAGTGTATCTTAATATATGTAAAACAGCCACAGTGGAATAGACTACCAGTGACTGGGGCCTCCAGGCACATATGGTTCCTTTTTTAGTTTCTATATGGCAAAAATGAATTGGGTTTCTGGTTCCCATTTGCCAATAATTTTGGCCTTTTTTAAATAAACTGTGACATTAGAAACACCACCGTGTGGATCTATTGCATGTGTTATGGACTTAATGCTTTTTTAAACATATTCACTATCAAACTAGGGCCAGAAACACATCCCTAGATGTTAACTTCAAAGTCAACTACTTCAGTGTTGTGGTTGCTAATGTTCGTGATTTTTCAGCACAAAACTTGTTCCACACCACGTCAACAACTACAGACATCCACGCCAAGTCAAAAAAGATATCAAAGGAAGCCTCATTGCTTCACAGGTTTAGGTAGATATAACCATAACCATATATACAGATTACAGTTAGCATCCAATGAATGCAAAAACCTCCACCATCTAACTTTTTTCATAAGAAGAAAATTACAGAAAATTCAGAAACTGGGAAACACCATTTCTGAAAATCCTGCTCCATGGCTGCATAATTAGTTTGAGAGGTCAGAGTGACAGCACCGCCTGTCCTTCCCCTCCATCTCCCCTGTCGTCTGTCAGACTCTACCTCTGCAGAATGATGTCGTCGTCATTCTGGGGCTCTAAGAGGAACTTACAGTTTAAGGAAATTAAACTAGAAAACAACAAAACAGGACCACAACCGCAGAGTGAAACAGGCAAATTTGTTAATGTGTTTTACGGTTGAATCTTCCTTTACGCAGTGCAGTGAGCTTCATATCGACAAGGCACTGGCAACGGGAAGCCCCTAATTGATCACTTCGGTGTGATCTGTGGAGGTCAACAAACACTGTCACAATGAAATTAATATTCTGCACGTTTGTGTGACAACGTTTTAAATGTCTTTTTGATCCAGAGAGACCCATTTTGCACACGAGAGGATGTAACACTAAACCAAGATGTCTGTCTTCAGATCCAAGTATCAGTTTGATTGCATGTCCACTGAGTCTGCTGTATTTGCGTCTCATATATACATAAAAGTGTTTTTCCACATGGCTGTACACGCTTGACATAGTAATCTTGTAGCTCCTGTTCACACAGCTACCCTGCGAGGACATTCCTGCAAATTTGACAAGAAGACCAGTATCACTATTCTAGTCCCGTTCACAACCATATGGCGTAACACTGCCTCAGCATTTCTGGAAAGAGTACCTGTGTGAAAGGGGGAATAAACATGTGGACGTAACAATCCCACTACTGGGGCAAAGCACATGGCAGAGAGTCTCTAATACTGCTTGACAGTATCAGCATATGAACCCTAGACTTCCTTGGGACTACACGATACTATTTGACACCACCATTGCTACCTCCTCTTGCTTACCCTTGTTTATATGTCTGTCTAACCCCTGTACATAAGATAAGCCTCCTTATAATTTTCATTCCCTGGAAAGACTCCAATGTTAAATGACCATATGAGTGATTCTGAATGTTTGAATTAGCCCACATTTTACATTACAGCACACCATTTTGCAAATCATGTGGTGGCACTACAGGTTTCACAACATATAATCAAAATAAATCCCTCTGTTTCAACCGAAAATTCGAATTTAAAAACTTACCCCTTATAATGTTCTGCATCTATGGCTAACAAAGTCGTCACCATTCATAAACCACAGGGCTGATGTTAAAGGGCTGAGGGTAAAGCAAACGTTTTCCTGGGGGCTATTTTCCAGTGGAGAGACTGTCTCATTCCGCCCAGTGTTAAATCACCAAGACACAACAGTGCTGCTGCTTTTAGGAAAACTAATGGGAGCGACTTTATTACGGTGATGAAATACTGGTGTGAAGAAAGTTTGAAGACTCTGAAAGTTCACTTTCATGTCATTGTGGAATGAATGGAAACCAACGGCTGGATAAAAGGGAGGAAAAATGATACGACCACTTACAGAATGTAAAAGGAGTTAGCCATATGGGGACGAAGGCGTAGAAAGTTTAGAGACGATGACAGTGGTCCTGTACTGAGGTGACGAGGGTTAAGAAGTTCACAGACAAAGAAGACAGATGGACAAATGAGTCGATGCCAACGGGAGGTAATGGAAATAAAACAGAGAAAGAGATGGACAGGCAGACTTATGGAAAATTGAGACTGCTGGGCAGACTGAGTGACTACAGAAAAGAGAGTTGGGGGAACGGGCAGGCCGGAGTCCTCTCCTCTGCTGTTGACGAAGATAGGGGAGGATCAGTGAAAGGACAGAGCCAGTATGACTAGACTGGCCCAGTGGCATTAATTAGAATGAGAATGGGGAATGTGGAAAGTGAGACAGACATAGACGAAGGGCTAAGGCTGGCTATTCTTGGAGCGGATGTGTGGAGTGAGTAGGCGTCAGGGGCCAAGGTTTGGGTTAAAAGAAAGGATTAGGAGTTGAATCGCCTCACAGTCAGACTCCTGTAACTTTTACCGCTCGCCTTTTGCCCTTGAGGGTCACTGAGCATTATTGAGGTCGTAAGTCATTCGCAAGCGTAGGGGAATGTCGACCGCTGTGTCCATTCCTTAGGCACGGACCAACGCTGATAAGTTCTTTGACACTCACGCACCTTGTAACTTTGCCTGTGTTTGGATGTTGGGTTCAAGTTTCCTTTCTTTTTTTTATTTTCATCAGACACAGCACACAGATTCCCTGAATATTTTACTTGAGAGGCAGACAATAAATATTTAATTATTCATGGTCAGTTGAATTCTTTTAAGTGCCAAGTCTTTTGTGCGAGCGACTCTCCGGGTTGGAGTTGCCATGTGCACCTCTCAGGAGAATGCTCCAGGCTGTGGTGTGGGGCCCAATGGCTGGAAATGAGAGAGTGCTTGTTGTGGTTCACCCAGCAGGGGCTTGAGAAGTCCTGTGGAGGTCATAGGCAGAGCCGTCACTGGCTAAATGCCAGAAAGTGCTTCTGGGTGTACTGCATGACTGGGCATTTGCAACAGCTGGAATCCTGCATTTGCCCGTGGCACAATCCAATGAACAGGCAGCCCATCAATTATTTATTTCTGTTAGTGAAGGGGAAGATTGGAAGGAAAATGTCCTGCGATGATCTCCTCGCTGACTGAATCATGTCTTTGTTGTTTTTCTCTTTTATTAATACTTGAGGGTGGGCACGCTAAACATCAAATATTGATGTTGCTACTGGTCGAATCGCACTAAAGCTATGATTTATTTAAAACATTTAATTTTCACCCAGAGGTGACGCTTGCATCTGAGAAGGATGCAGGCCTCCTTCTGTTTTTCTGGAGATGAAGGAACATAAAGGGCTGTCCTGCACTGAGACACACGAACGTTGCTGCGCAATCCTTTACTCTCTGTTAGTATAAATCGAGAAGGCCATTTTAAGGTTGGGTTTGAGTAAAACCTTTGTAGTTTTACGACTTAGTTGAGTTGGCTCTTAAATTTTTACAGATTAGCTCCCATACTCTGTTGCTGTGAAATAGCATTTGCTCAGATTACAGGGACATACCTGTCTGCTTTCCCAGGATTTTAACCAGGAAAGTTTTGGTCATCCTTCATGCAGTTAGACTGCATGAGAAGTGGAACTCAAAACAAATAAGAGGGCTCTTTATCATCCCTCTGAGCAGTGCAAGCCAGCCATGTGAGGAGGATTTGCTGGGTGGATATGGGGCTGAGCAGTATGAGCAAAATCATGTGTAGTGATATCTTTGACTGAATATGATATTTTATAGTCATTTTACAGTCACTAGTAATATGGACATAATGACCAAACAGGTAGCGTCATATAACAGAACAGCCATAATTGTCTGATACGTTCAGAAAATTGCCTCCATTTACTGTAATGCAGCTTTTAAAACCAGTAAAATATAACACTTATGTCATATCATGTTATTATGATAACACCAGGTGATATCTGCTAAAATGCCAGGTGATATCTGGTCTCAAATCATGATATCAATATAATATCAATATGTGATAAAGGTGGTGATGAAGCAGTGGGTATAAAGTGGTATTGGGGTCCATTCTCTCTGATTTCAGACATTTAGAGATGAAGAGTGAAACTGCTTTTCAGTGATTATTGATGTAACAATTGTATTAGTATTTTGTTTAGTGTATGATATTAATCATTTCTGGATTGTTGAAAATCCACTTCCTGAAGATGTTAAATGAAAAGCAATTTGGCAGCAACCCTGGCCTTAAACGCTGTTTTTCCTCAAGAGACATCGTGTTCTTTTGGTGTCGAATTAAATAGATTATCTTCAGCCTCAGTGTGCCGAGAGTGGAGACAAGAAGTCTTGTTGTATAAACCCCGAGTACCAGCTGTTTCTCTGGTTTCACAGCTTATTCCAAGTTGCACAATCAGGAGAGGCAGATTGCTTTGACAGATGTAGGTGTTTTAAGATTGCTGGGCCTGACAGAGAAGAGCAAGGGGGTGGTCTTTGCTGTGTTGTGCCGTGGCATCTTTATTTATATCACTAAAGTGGCTGTTGATGCAACAAAACTTCATTTTATTACAGTTAAGTAAATGGCTGTATCTAATAAAAAATGAAGGTACGCACTTATTGTAACCTTGCCAAATGTAAACCAAAATGTCACATTGTGAGAAATAATGCATTGAGTGAGCTTTTCCCGTGCAATCAGGACAGTGCACAGCAGATGTTTTCTGACAGTCCTGTGTCTCATAAAGGATGCAGGGAAATGAGATGTTAATTAGGCCTATTAGATAGCACTACGTCTTATCAAATGCCTATGTGGTATAGCACTTGTAAGAAAACACAAAGATGATAAGCAGAGCACAAAAGCAGCCTCAGGACCCCAGGACCAGCAAAACCCGGAGGCGGTGCATTTCAGCGAGGCAATTCACCCGGTGGCCTCTGAGAGATACACTGGCACGGAGCACGTTAGATCTCCAAAAAGAGGAGGCAATTTAAACACCCTCTTACTCAAAAAGAGAGATTTTCATAAAGTCTCCAGACTCTCACATCTAGAGATCTGAATAAAGAGTATGAAATCAAACATTTTCTCTAAAATAAAAAATAAACACGGTGGTATTTTTACAATTGCTCCCTCTTTTTATAGAAGGGCATGAGGACACAATTTCTGTGCTTTAATGTAGCCGCAGTATATTTGTGAAGGTAGATGATCGAGATTCTGATATTTGTGATGATGAATAAATACGCACAAGAAGAAAGAGGTGATAGTGAATCTGATTTAATGTTTATATACAAAATTGTATATTTGATATCTTATTAAGTATTGCTTTTACATTACTACTTTTTTCTGGGATTGTTTATTGTTTATCACGCGGGGTGTTTTGGGTGGTTAATTGCACCTGCGATCATCAAGCTTGTCAGCCTGTTGGTGTGCATGATTTATAACTATGGATGTGGTTTTCGTTGTGTAACATTCTGGCTTGATGTTGATCCAAGTCAGATCGAAACATCGTCATTAATAAATTTTTGCGGTTGAATACTTAAGTTACTTTTTTTTCACTGGTGCTGTTCTTCTAATAGCGTGGCACCTGCGCGATGTGTGTGTAACTGCTCTCCTTCAATTTATTAGACGATTAACACTGCCATAGTTCTCCAGGCCTTATGGTTTGTCTCCAAAATCTGACTTTTATTGCATTTTGACAACACATTATATTACTGTGTTGCCTGTGTTATACAATCTTAGTATGATGGTTATGATTGCATGATTGATTATCATTATTGTCATTGTCAAACTCAGTGCACTGTATTTTTGATTTGATATTATAACTGACACTGGCTTTTTACCAGCAGATTTGAATGCATTAACACATACCCTTTTTAATGGAATAGTTCACACAAAAATGAAAGAGACTGAGGTTTGTCTCACTGTGAAACACACAGTGAGTCTGCTGGCTGCTCCTTAGCAGCCATGGCCAACGCAACTGAAGTGAATGGAAACCATTTCTTTAGAGCTCCAAGAACACCAAAAAATTACCATAAAATTACTTTAGCCAGCGCTATTTGAGTGTTCTGAAGCCAGACAAATACACTGCGGGTCTACAAATCCAATATTTATCTCAGATTTTCCACATTTTGAGTTTGATTCGCCCAGCAGGATCTGAGTCTTGCGGTGTTCATGTGCCCCTCATCACCTTGTCGGTTTCTTTTTTAGACATAAGTACACAACTCATTGTGCATTTGAGTTTTCAGAAATAAAAAATAGACCCTGAAACAAAAGTAGCAATGCCAGAATGAAGAGGAGAATATGAGTTTTTGGATCGATACTTTTAATAAGTTTATTGGCTAAGTGTTGGGTTAGGGTTAGGGCACCAAAAAGTTTAATTGTAGTCATTTTTTTGCCCTTTTTATAGAACTAAACAAACTCTTCATTCACTCAATAAGCAGCACTAGCTATCTCACTGAGTGACATGAGTATGGCTGGATATTATATGACCAAATTTTCATTTTTTGGATGACTCAGTCACTTAACTTGTGTCAAAAGTTGACAGCCAGCCAACTCTTTGGTGATCCAGAGGCAGATGTATTGACAATCGGACCACACTGTTATCAGACAAAGAGGAGATTCACCTGTGCAGCCACATGCAGGCTGCTCTGTATCTTTCACTGCCATCTGAGCTCAGCCACAGATAGTTTTTGTGCAAGTTCCTGCAGTGAAAGCCAGCATGTATAGACATGTGCAGCTGGCTGATAAGAGAATAGAGTCAACGTCTGTTTTGCGTTGTTGCACAAGCTTGAAAGACAGATGTGAATCTGCAGGGAATTTCAAGGCAGAAAGGGAGAAATGGAGCACTTTGGTGAAACTGTGTTCAAGTCCACTTCGTTTGTAAGACATCACTGTCCTGTCTTCTGTATACTACCCACTCATGCAGAAATGCCATTTAAAAAGACAATTGGGAATCTGAAATCTCTGCCGGATGACCTTGAGGACTGATTGAGTAAACATAACAGTTTGGACAGAATAAGAAAAGAAAATACGTGCAAAGTTTGCAACTGACATCCTTTTTCAAGATTTGTAGCCTGAGTTGCAAGATAAATGGCACCTATGCTCCACTCTGTGTTACAGTGACGCACACAGATAAAACACTCAGTACACTAGATAAGCTTTTTTTGTCACGTCACACTGATGTCATTTTGAACTTTTACTACTTAGAAGTCTGATGTGTTTCTTACAGAGAGGTCAGAAACTTGCCAACCTGTGATTTGAATTCAGCTGACTGTGTCCCAGCCTGGGCTACATGAGGCTATCAGCATCCAGCATAGTCAGTAAAAATTATACTCTTTTCCTTGTGAAGATTCAGTTTTAAACATTCTGTGACTTTGAGGGAGTTGGGAGTTGTTATTGTGGATGTAGGGCTGGGCGATATGGACAAAATCCGATATCACAATATTTTTTGACCAAAGACCTTGATATTGATATTGTGAACATATTGTAGGGATGACCACTGGTGCTAGCTGTTCTGATAGCTCAGAAAACTGCATCCCCTAGCTGTAATGCAGCCTTTAAAACCAGGAAAGGAAATCACTTATGCCATATCATGATATTATAATATCCAAAATCCCAGACGATGTCTAGTCTCATATCACCATATTGATATATTTATGATAACTTACCCAGGCCTATGAATGCTAATTTTAGTGCATCAGTGATTGCCATTTCAAACTGTCACTCTTACTCAAACACACACACACACACACACACACACACACACAAACAAAGATGGGGAAATCTTGACAGGTCTGGACACTGTTGGCTAACCGGAGCCGAAAAACAGAGCGACCAGAGCCAAGCAGTGGCAGAAGGACATGATGAGGGAAAGTAG
Source organism: Myripristis jacobus (assembly GCA_900302555.1). Taxonomy (NCBI): domain Eukaryota; kingdom Metazoa; phylum Chordata; class Actinopteri; order Holocentriformes; family Holocentridae; genus Myripristis; species Myripristis jacobus. The sequence continues at coordinate 10,379 of OMLB01043034.1, forward strand.
GGGAAATGGCCTGTGATGATTTCCTGCTTTGAGCTGAAATGCTCCCCTCCCCCCCAAATAATGACAAGGTTACTTGCGGCATGAAGAATGGGATTGCTGTGAAACTGCTGACCCACCGGCCAACTGTTAGCAGGCAGTGAAGAATGCCTCTGATGACAGAGTGTGGATCTCCCCTGCAGTGGGACTTTGGACGAGGGGATTTACTGTACTTATTCTCGCTTCTGACCACCCCCAACCCCCTCTATTCCTCTACCTCTTTCATCGCTGCTCTTTCTCACTCCCCTTAATCACGCACACAAACTTTCTCTCTCTCATATTTTCCTAAACTGCTGCAAACAGTCTATTTCGCATCAGGCTACCTGAAAATATTTGTAAAATAGCTCTTGGAGGCAAGAGAGAGTCATGTCTGCTTCCTCTGACCCTGGAGCTTCAAGGGAAGAAATGGAGAATTTTGATTGCAGGGACATGTGTTTTCACTTCGTTTTCTTTTTTAGTGGTCGAATCAGTGTAGAATCTTATTTTCCCAGTCATTATATCTTTCAGATCTGTTATTATCTGTCAGTGTGTGTGTGTGTGTGTGTCCGTGTGCATGTGCGTGCGTTCGTCAGCCCTGAAGGTTGCAGCCTTGGCTCCGCTGTGCTCCAGTGAGTCTGCCAGGGGATCTCATGGACGCCTCAGTGGAGCGAACTCTTAAAAACACTGTTTACCCAGGGAGATTTATTTAAAGTTGCAGAGCGACACCAAAACTTGCTCCACTCTGCATCCTGTGTGTGTGTGTGTGTGTGTGTGTGTGTGTGTGTGTGTGTGTGCATATGTGCCTGCTTGTATGTGTGCATGCAAATCTTGGCCAGCTTGTTTATGCGTGTGCACGTGTGTGTATTTGCGTGTGTGCGTGCATGGCACTGCAGGAGAGCCGAGATGCACAAGGCACCATGAAAACAAGGGAGGAATCGGGGGTGGTTCTGTTGGCTTAAAGGAATACTGTCATTATCTGCTCATCCTCCATGTCAGACGAAACTCCACAGAAGTTTGTAGGACCAACTCACACAAAGCAAACTAGCTCCTGTCTTCCCATCTCAGCCTTCTCCCAAACTATTGAAGGTAATGGGGCGTCTATTTAGAGCTCTGAAACAGCATAAAATGTCCAATATGTTTCTTCAACATCTTGGCAGCATAAAATTGTTTAATAGTTAAATGGGAGCACTGTGGGTCCAAAAGTCCAATATTTACCTCATTATCTTCAACATATGGCCAGAACATTGTCAGTCAGGAAAAATATTGGAGACAGTGGAGCTATAAAAACATAGCCCTATTAGCTGCAGTACTTAAAGGCCTGAGGTGGAACTACAGGGGCTGACTCGCTGTGTGTTTGGATTTCCTACAAACGTCAGCGGAGTTTCGACTGAGATGGGGGTCAGTAGATAATCACTCAGTATTCCTTGAAGGCCCAACATGTACATTTCTCAATATCTGTTTTGTTTTTTTTTTGTTTTGTTTTTTGCAGTGGGCTGCAAGCCATTAAGAAAGTCCATTGATTTATGCTGATTGCAATAACCATAGCTTTGGAAGGTCCTGTGTTCTTGGCTGCCATGCATTTGGCATTGGAGAGTTTGTGTCTCAAATTCTGCTGAGTAGATAATTGCTTTTTCCCATGATAAGTTGACAGTTGGAGAGATAATAAAAGATGCATGAGCTGTTGCATTATATCGCTGAAGATATGTCAGGCAGCCATTGACAAGTTAAGGCTTCGGGATGAAACGCTGGCCGGTGTCCAGTCTGTAAAACAATATGACCGTTCTCCTCCTCCATGATGGCGTTCATATGCACACAAAACAATACCAGTTCCCGGCTGTGATGGTGGTGATGTTTACATACATATTCTTATCACAAATATTCCTCTGTAGCACTGCGAGGATGGAGGCCGAACTTGCATTGACTTGAAAAGTGAACCGTTTACATACTCCAGCTCTGCCATTTTAGGCTTTAACAAATTAACTTATTCTGGCCATTGTAAAAGGGGAATACCGCTCACATGTGCCAACGGGGAATGCAATAGCTAACAATAGCTTTTAATGGTACAAGGGAAATTCAGCTTGCAACAAGGCACAGTAAAACCCTAACACAAATACAGAAAAAGAAAATCAGTGCCATTACTAAGACATTTAATGGATGTAGAGAGAGGGCAAATATTGATTAGTGCAAAATAACATGAAAAATGCAAATTGCAATATTTTTACATCGTATTTTGAAAAGTTATATTTGAGTATTGTATATCATAGACAAGAGAATTGATTAAGATTAAATTCAGAAGAGTTTTACCATGATTAATGGAGTTATATTCACAAATCAGAATCTGATTTGTAGATAGATGATAAGCATTTTACAACTTAGTCCACAAGTATTTACAGCCCACTGTCAGTAGAAATCTGCTCAGACTTTAAATGATTTAAAAGTTTGGTCGGCAGATGAGGCCAGTAAAGGACTGCCTTTATGAGGCTGCACTGATGTACAGGGCCTACAGTCATAGCTTTTTGTTGTTGTTTTTTTGCATAATGTCATTTTTAAATTTCGAAAACAAGCCACAGGTTAGTGGTAGGGTGTTTTCTTTCACTGATCAGGAATCACTCAAATAGTATTCCTGGTATTTAACATGTAGTCCTGCCTTTGAACGTCTGCCTGTCAAACTGACTATTAAAATACCAAGCCACAACAGGTTACGTGTGTGTGTGTCTGGTCGTAAATATGTGAATACCTTTAAGTTAGTTTGTGTTTCCGTGTGTGTGCACATGCAGCTTCAGCAAATATGTGTCTGCGTGTTGGGACGCTGATATTTTGCTGTCTGTCCTCCACAGTACATCAAGATCCCGGCTCCCACTCCAGAATCGCCTTCTGCTCTACGTGTCTTCTCCTTCTACCTGTCGAGTGACAGCAAAGACCAGCCTCAAGCCAGCTTCGACTGCATCCACCAATATGTTTCAAGGTACGGAGCAGGAAACAAGCCCCCCCCCTAATGATTTCAGTAGCATATGTGGCTTGGTGAAAATTTTCTGAACCAAATACAGCCACTAAATTGCTGCGATTCAAGGTCCTAGATCAGATTATGTTAAATGGTGGTTAAATGGTTTAGGCCATTTATCGTTCATCATTTTGCACTCATTTTTTATCATTGCAGCGAGCCGCAGTGATCTCAACACTAAAACAGAAACAACTGAGTCAGTCAAGGCTGGAAATGGTTCCAGTCTCCTCTGTCACAACATTTTTACATTTTTAGTTCCAGGGCTTTGATCTGCTCAGCTGTTGTGGCACATGTGACCTCAGATGATAACACTGGGTCATCTCCACAAGTCCTCAATCATGCACCACGTTCCTTTTCATGGTTCCCCATCTCTGTGTGACTTCGTCGCCTGAGGCATCATTAGAGCCGGAGAGCTCGCTGTTTGTTGTGCACAGCGCAGGCAATTGTAATTTCCTGTATATTTCTGGGCAGACCCTTTCATTACCCGGACCTGTGAGGCCTTGTTTGTGGAGTGGCCATTCAGGGAGACAGAGGTTTATACTCTGGTGCTGCCTCCCGCTGCCAGCTGCCGAGCTGTGGTCTGAACTCGAGCTGGTTGTGGTTTCTAGGCAGCCGCCAGAGCCAAGAGCAACATCACAAACACTGGGCTTATGTGCCTCAGTCCAGCTCTGGCGTGGGGGCGACCTTGGACAACGGGCACAAAGATTTTGCTCTCTCTGCCTCCTGTTTGTTTTGATATTTAGAGGATAAAGAGGAGGACTGGACATTGTTTAGATGTTTTTTTGTAAATATCGCTAGAATTGTTATCAGAACTTGAGTGAAAGCTCTTATTTATCCAAGATGGGAGGAAGTGTGTTTGACAGCGCTAATTATAGCATTGCTGCAGTTCCATGTTCTAGTATTAAACTTTTTACTTTTGTTTAAGATGGATCTTGTTTTGTAAGGGAGCTGTCAGGAGCCAAGTTAATCCCATTGGTTTTCCACAGGATCTATCCAGCTTTGAACTAGCGAGCTCAAGGGCTATATCTGGACAGTGACATAACATAACCGTAGGCCTGTCTTACCCAGCTTCAACCACAAAGCCACATTATGCTAAATGGAGTCCGTATTTGCCTTCTGCTCTCAGCTAGCTTACCGAACTGTATTGGCAGCGTGCAGTACTGTATATAGGGAGGCTGGACTAGCCAGCACAAAGTCCCGACTTCCTATATGATTGTTTGGTTTGGTTTGGTTTCGCAGTGAGGGCCGCGAGCAGCTGGAGGGCCAAGGCAGCATCCAGGACAAGATCACAGTGTGTGCCACGGACGACTCCTACCAGATGACCCGAGAGAGGATGTCCCAGGTGGAGAAGGACAGCTGGAGCCGCTCTGCTATCGAGATCAAACCTGGAGCCACACATCCAAGTAAGCACGCCTCTAGAGGCCTATTTGGACCAGAGTGAAAATGTGGTCAGAATATGATACATGGCTACATCTTTATGGGCAAAAGGGCATTCAGCTTGCAGCGAGACTAACAAATGGGATGGTGATATGATATGATATTATTATCTCTATATCCTGGGAAATATTGCTTGTATATAATTAGAATAACTTTTAAATCAAGAAGCAGATTTTTTTTTTCCTGGACACCGCTATCTCTGCTAGAGCTCCCTATGGAACCAGATGTGCAAGCCACATGTTTTTTTTGTTTTGTTTTGTTTTTCTTTTGAATAGGGCCAAAGGCTAACTCTGCCTCTTATGTATACTTTTGCACTTTTTCAGAGAGAAAATGTGTTTATTAATTGATGAGGCATAACAGTTAGGTTTGAATTTGGTGCACACATTTGATATCATAAATCGCTGTAGATCTAAGCATATGGAGCTGGAGGAGAGGTGAGTTACTGCAATAGTAAGTAGCACTGAGAAACAGCAGCAAGGTAAGCCGACATGTCATTTAAAAGGTTTTGACTTTAGCGAGTGAGATGATGATGATGATGATGATGATGATGATGATTGGTTGAGTCTGAAAAGCATGCCAGTGAGAAAGCCAATGAGCTAAGAGTGCCCAAAGAGTTTCCTGACAGGCTGAACTCGTTTCACTCACTACTTCAGCTTGTGGCTGTCAACTTGTTGTTTATGCCCAGTTTACACAACAGTAAACAAAGTTTGTTCACATCTGGCCCTGAAGCCAGTTGTTGCCAAAGGGGAAGCATTTTTGTATGTCTTTTGAACCATCACCTCTGCAGGTGGTGGTCCAAGGTTAGATTCAAAGACAGTGTTTAGAAGTGATATAGTAGCTTATAAAAGGCACAAACCAGCTCGAAGCTTTTGTACAAAGGACTGGCTCATATGTCAAATACATCCTGAACCTCTGATAATATGACGAGTTAACGAGAGGTTTTCCACAAAACGAAATTGGATAAATTTGCATGCAATACATTTTTGCTGCAACATTGAGCTGCTGCCACAATTTCTAACAAATACCTGTTTGTGTGTTTTTAAATTTGCATTTTTGGTTTTAGGTCACAGTATCTGTATTTTTATCAGTAAGGTTGCTTGAATTCAGCTTATATCATATCATATCTAATTGACAGCCTATAGCAGCACTGTCCTGTAGAAGCTGCTCACAGCCTTCAAACACATGTTGTTCTCATATCTGGATCATCCAGGCGACCCTACATCAGTCATGTTAAGTGGCGTGCCCCAGCAAGCTATCTGTGGTTTTCCTGAATTTCTGTCTTTAATTCCTCTGCAACCTTTTGACGCAATTATGCAATATTGTTTCTTGGCATGCCTCTAGATCCCCCTGTCAGTGCTAAAGCTGCAGAAAGGAGGGAAGTTCTTGCTCCAGGCGGTTTAGGCCAGTTTTAGACTGGGTGTATTGTGCAATATCAGGTCGTGAGGTGACGATGACTTTGCAACATATGTCCCCGTAGGGAAACATTTAATATCAGTGCTGAGTATAGGTTCCTTTTTCTGCCTCAGGAGGTGCACGAAACACACTCATTTTATCAGGCATGCCAGCACCTATATAGCAGCAGACACATACCACAGCATAATCGTTACACAATTCACTGTATTTTTATGATGACTTAATGACAGGTAGTTGACTAATGATAATGTGCAGTGTTATCTCTTAGCAGCATATGGTTTGACAGTGGAGGGGAAAGCCGTCTTTTCCTGTACCACTGCCCCGTTCTGACCTTCAAAGCACAGCTTAACGTGTAATGGGATTAGCACAGAGAGATAGCTTTCGCTGCCCTAACAGATCCTATCCTGCCCTGTCCGTCTGGAGCAGAGACCTCAGCAAAAATGAGTGGGGATTTACATCTGAAGACAAATAGCCACTCATTAGCATGCGCATGTCATCTCAGGAGAAAAATGCAGCTGAAATCTCTCTTCTGATAAATGTTTTCTCATTAGTCATTCAGTTGACTTCGAAGTGCACTCCTTACAGCATGTGTGAATCTTTTAACAGGCGACTGCAGCAGTGGCGTAGGTGATAGTTTTACAATCAGGCTTTTTTCTCTGAGTATTGCATTTCAGGGCATTTCATATTTTCATGTATGAGGTCATAAACAGCACCATGTTTTGTGCTTGCGGGACACATTTCAATAAGTTCCAGTGGTGAATTTTCCTTGCTTGGGGCCTCTGAATTTGTTCCAGTAGGCTTAAGCCTCTTGTGGATTACTCAGTCATACAGTATGTTTGAAGAAAAAAAGTGTTTTGATTGTAAAATTAACGCAACTGTACGCAACTTTTGCATGGAATTAAAAATTGTGTTACCTTTGATCCAATGCCAGGAAATAATGCAAAGGGAATCAAGGTGGTGAAAAGATTTGTTGGCTGAAAAGTAATGGATTGGTGTGAAGAAGGACTGAACAAGTGAGGAAATGTCCTCACCTGTATGGCTCATCACGGAGGCACTTCAAAGATGCCAAAAAAACACAATTAAATCCTGGGGAAAATTGCAGCAGCACTGCTTTTTTTCATCTCCTCCTCCGCTTTAAAAGCAGTTTTTAAATTTCCTCCTCTTCTTCCAAATCAAACATATCATAAGTGGCAGCCATTTTCCTTTAACGGAGACCCACCTAGATGGTTACCATGGCATTGACAGCTTGTGCCACAGACATCTTCCGAACCTTGGTTTGTGCAAAAGTGATTACTCTTTACATTTTACAAAGCGTAATCACCCACCAGTAAAAGTCCCCATATGTTTTAATTATCCACGACATTACAAAACCGCTGTCTGTGGTGACATTCCCGCACTGGTGCACAGCTGACCTTTAGTGAAGTGTTTTACGTCAGCCGCGCTTCACATTTTCTACTGGAATGGTTTAATTGAATTCATTGCATGGCTAATTACATTGTCTGATTCCATGAGTCGCTGGAATTTTTACTCTCACATTTTAACATGTGAAAATTAAAAATGACAAGTGTATTATTCAAGCAGCATTTAATTTATTGCCACCAGAGGGGGCAAATCACACAGAACGTACAGAAGTTTTAAAGGTGCGCTATGTAAAATTCCCGGGGGTTGATAGAAGTGAGAAGGTTAAACCTACGCACACAAAAAAGGAAATAAAATAAAAGGAATAAGCATGTAATTTGATGGTTGAGTCTATGTGGTTCTCTTTATCGGCTTAATTTACTGCCAGGTTACGTGCTTATTCCATGTTTTTAGTCAGTTGAATCTAAATGGCCCTCACTTAAATCAGCTCTCTGCAGTTTCACATAGTGCACCTTTAATACAGCTTGCATACAAATTGTTTATGTTCTGTTTAGTGCGGGGGCAAAGTAAGCCAAAGGAAATGGAAAAAAAAAATCAAATTGCATCACAGAGACTGACTTGTTGCCAGAGTTAGAGCAGATATGTTGTCATCTGTGACAGACAGTTTTTTCTTACAGTAACCTTCCTGTTCCTGGTCACCATCTAGTTCTCCTGTGTATGCAGGTAAATGTGTCAAGTTGCAGAAGAGGCCAGCTCCTCTGTCTGCCTCGGACAGCAGCTTCCATCGGCACTCTCCCAACAACCGGCGGAACGGCACCGTGGCCCTGCTGACCCAGAAGCCCCTGAGGGAGCGCATCATCCATCTGCTGGCCCTCAAGCCCTACAGGAAACCAGAGCTGCTGCTGTGGCTGGAGAGAGAGCGAGCCAGTCCTAAGGATAAGGCCGAGCTGGGTGCCGTGCTGGACGAGGTACTCTACTTTCTGACAAATTGTTGCATGTTTACACCCACAGGTTAATGCACATTAGCATTTTGTCCTGTATATGCACTCTTAATGCTAGCATGTTTACACCTAAATAAACACTATCCACATTGTAGCTTATTCACTTAAGCCTCATACATGATTACCCGATTACCCACCCATAAGAACACACTCGCGCGCACAGAAACACACAAACGCACACACAGAAAAAGGCACAAAGGCTTTATACAGGAGGAGAAAATCTGACCTTTTAAGCTCATTGGACCCAAGATCTGGAAATAGAAGTCCAGGTATAGCACCAGTTATGTCAGGGCAAAAGGAGAAATTGCTTGCATGGCGTGCAAATGTATAATCTTGTACTGAATGAAGCCAAGGGTCAGCCATGCTTTAATTGAAACCGTGATCTAATTTAAGGCTGTTTACTGTATGCTGTTTTCCTGTATACATTTTTGAGTACTTCCTAAACGATGTTTGTGTGTGTTTTCTCAAGCATATGTATGTATGTGTGTGGGTGGGTGGTTGGGTGGGTGCACGTTTATTTGCTTGCTGGCCCTCGTGCCTCTTTGTCTGTGTACATACATGTGGTTTGTGTGTGTGTGTGTGAGAGTGTGTGTGTAATTAGGTCAGAACTGTAATTGTCTCTGCAGAGATTGTGTTTGCTGTGGGGAAGGCCGGGTCTGTCAGGATGCTTCTGAAAGATGGATGTCCTCAGAGAAAGGCAGGCGGGCTAGATTAGAGAGGAGGTTAAAGTAGGCAGCATGAGAAAGAAAGCTCCAAACCCATGAGGAAAGTCTCATACGGGAACCTTAGAAATCTAGAAGGAACAAACTCCTGCTCTTCAGGGATATTGCATTCTGAAAAAGGATGCACCAATTTCATATATCTGTGTACAAGTGGTGACAATATGTGTACTTTTTGGGTTTTTTTTTTACCTGATGTAGTAATAAAAATGCAGATTGTGGATATGTGTTGCTAACAGGGGTGGGCTTTGGTGACACAAGCTGTGTTGTATCTAACCAGGCACACATGTAAACAATGAGCCGATGTTACTGTAAATACTGCTGCAAAATGACTTGAAGTAAATGGCGTAGTAGTTTTGTTTATCTGCAGGGAGTAAATAAAAACCTTCAATAATTGAAAAGTGAGGCTAATTATCCTGATATTATGCATGCAGGGGATTTTGAATTATTCATCAGCTGAATTAATACTCATTGGACTGATTTGAAGGATCAAAGCACGGGTATGCTATGTATGTTGAGAAGTAGCTTAACATGATGGTATCTAACAAAATTAGAGACCCAATACAAACAAAATAGCCCCATTACTGTGCACACAAAGTATGCTACTTTGAAGACTGGTGAGCAGTGGCAATAGGCTGAAAATCAGGAGTAAACACTTGCTGTAAAAATAGCCGCCTGTTGTAGCTCAATAAATCCCCCATTTAGGAATCACTTTTTTCCCCTGTTCCAACATAATGTGTACAGTTGCTTGTAAAACTGGGTTTTTAATTCTGATGGAGGTGAAGAAGTGCTGGGAGATGAATTCAAGCAATCTAAGGCAGCATCACAACGGAGCAAAACATCAGATTGTTAACTTCTTGTGTCCCAGCTATGGTTGTTTCATTCCAGAGTAAATATGAGACACTTACCAGCTCTCTTTCAAATAGAGTCAGCTCTGTGTTATGGTATAAATACAGCCAACAATGAACTCCTTGCACTGAGAATTGAAAGTTAACCTTGTGCCTGGCTCTGTGCTTCAGGTGGCCAAAGTGAATCCCAAAGACAGCAGCTACCTGCTGAGGGACGATTTCTACAAGCATGTGCAGAGGGACTGGCCGGGCTATGCCGAGGAGGAGAGGCAGATGATCAGCAGGCTGCTGGCCAGGTGGGAGTCAAGGAAGGATACAAAATTCAACAACAACAAAATAAAAAAAATAAAAAAAGCATTGTACAAATCATCAGACTAAAAAGTGACATTAAAAATTACATACAGACCTCCCTCGGAATAAGAGCAATAAGTCAGAGAAAATGCCAGGCGTAACTTGGTCTGCAGTACGTTCAGTTGTTTTCATTGGTACTGGCAAAGAATAGGTGTTGCTGTGGTATTAAAAATTAAATGTGATGACTGATCTCGACAGGTAGGATTGTTGTAGTATCCCACAGTGGCAACCCACCTTTTTTTCTATTCTCTCTCTCTCTCTCTCTCTCTCTCTCTCTCTCT
>OMLB01043035.1:0-13313 GCA_900302555.1 Myripristis jacobus
ATAGTAATTTTTCACTTCTCATTTCTCCTGCTGACTGCTTTTGGTATTGCACAGTGCTTTTATATCCCCTTACACACATACAAGTGACCATACATAGCCTCTTAGGTACACACACACACACACACACACACACACACACACACACTACACTACACTACTGGTAGATAGCAACATGTAAAGACTGGAGGGGAAGGGGTGATTCCATAAGGCTGGATCAAGTCTGACAGTTCTTGAATCCCAGCACCGGGCATCGGGTTCTGTCACTTGGTCTCATGGTTTCACACTAACTCTGAACCTCCGTCGGAGTGGGCTGTTCCTCAGGTTTAGATTATTTTCTTCTGTTGTTTAAATTGTTCATATTTCTATCTTTTTCTATATTCCTTGTTTATAGTGTTTATATTGCTTTTTGCTATTTATCATCTGTTTATACTGTTTATAATGTAAATTATGCTTCATATTTTGCTATCCACTTTACTGCTGTAATGCTTGGAATTTCCCCACTGTGGGACTAATAAAGGAATATCTTATCTCTTATCTTATCTCATTTGATAATTTAAGGTGAATTAATAAATAAAACCTAGCCTTTCATAATGTTATAACTAAATGATTGATTATGATATTTTTGACATGCTGATTGATTGCTTCTTCTATTATTGTCTACATTTATGCTGACAGCACGAATCCATAGGTTAACAACATGAATCCATCACACAGTCACTAAGCATTGTAAATATACTTAAATATAATTAATGATATACTATCATTAATTATCAGTGATAACTTTCACTGGTAGTTTTTGGCATACCTGCTTGTTAGATGAAAGCTTTAAACAAGCAAGATTGCAATGACATATTAAGGGGCTTGTATTTTGTGATATTACATTATGTGATCAAAGCAATGCAAAATAGCCATCCACAGCAAAATCCAATGGACATAGTAAAGACATTATCATGACATTAATGACAGTAATTATGAATTAACCTTTTCACTGTCAAATTACTAAATAATTTCTATATTATTTTTGTCCATCTGTTGATTTGTACACTTTTCAATTGATTTAATAATTTATTATGGATTTTTCAAATGATTGATATCAGGGCCAAAACCACCATTTCAGCATTGGGGGGGACTGACATTTTGGGAATGCCTGAACATTGAATTGCTAATATATTCCAGCAATATTTTTGGAGTGCCTGAACATTGGGGGGGACTTGTACCTCTCAATGTATATGGGCATTTGGGCCTTGATTAATATATTGATTGATTCATAACTGAAAATCACAAAAGGTCCCTCTATTAAGGTAGAGTCCTGAATTTAATTCCAGGGTTGGCAAATGATTCTGAGTTTGACTCTTGAACCCTGCACACAACAGAATGTGTACATTATACTCTTTGATATGGCCAATTTAAAAGACAGAATTTAAAACGTAACCTTTTTCCAAATTTAGATTTTAGTTTGATGTTGCACAGTCAAAAATAGGGATGAAACATTGTTGATTAGGCATGATTAATCAGCGATAATAGCATGTCCTTTACTCTCCATTCTTTATTTAGATCCCCATTTGCTTCCACAAGTGCTCACTGTTGCTCCTGGGGTCCACATAGAAATCAGGAACAATATTAAATTTGCAGTGTATAAAGCAACAAGAAATAAAGCTAATACAACCACTACAAAAACAGCTATTAGACAAGTAAATAGATTTTACACTCCCTAAGCTGAACAACAGAAATTCTAATTAAAAATAAAATAATACATTGCCCAAAAGAGAGCACAATAAATTAGCAAACAACTGAAATCAGAATCATAATCAGGGGAAAATTGGGTATTGAGTAAGAACAAAAGCAAAACAAAAACAATGGCCATGAAGAAAAGAAATGGATGGATGGACAGCAAAAAGAAACCCTACACATTTAAAATGATATATTTGTAAACAGTAAAAACTTTTTACAAGTCCAAATGCAACTTCAACTTTATTTCATGCCCAATATCACTGTAAACAGTGATATAGTGCTGTATTGCTACCTTGCTGTGTCGGTGCTGCCCAACAGCAGTACCTTTTCCAATCATACATACAACATGATGATTAATATGATCCGACAAAGACAACAAATTATCAAGGTGTGCTCCCAGTAATTTGGCCTGTTCAACACAGATTCAGCTCAGCAGCCTTAGTATGAACATTGCTGCTGCCAAAACAATACTTTACTTCTTGCTAGGTTCAATATTTATTAGTTCTCTTTTACTCTTTTACAACACGATCATGGTGTGGCAAAAAGCTTCTTTTTTCCTACTTATTATACCCGTTAATTTCTGAGTATCAAGTGAATACAAGCTGTATCAGGTTTTATCAGTGTTCAGCACTGTGAGTTTGATTTCCAGTCTTTTCTGTCTGAAAGTTGGTTTACATGCTGGTTTTCATCCCTTAGGATGGAAGAATCTAAATTGCCTGAGAACTGTTATGAATGTGAAAGATATGAGCATGTCCAGGGCCCCATTCTTTGTATGTGCCATAGTTGATCAAAGATAATACGATGTAATCCCCTTAACTATAGCATTAATTGAATCAAATAAATAAATAAATAAAGATCCATTATTACATTTTTACATACATACATTACATACATTACATTGTGAGAGGGCTGAATTGAATGGCACTGATCCTTTGGCTACTTAAAACATATTTAGATGCATTATATTTTTGAACATGCTTTGAGATATTTATGGAATCAGTTTCATCAATGGGTGAATACCTCTTGGATAGCTATGTGCTCTCTTTTTTATATATAGGCAGTATGAGTACAGAGTGGAAATGAGAATTAGCAGGATTAGCATCACCATGATTTAAAGAAATAACAGTTTGTTTCATTGGCACAACCACCATCTATAGCCCATACTGCATCACACTTAACTGAAATTTAAAAAATATCACTCTGCTTGCAAGATTAACCTTTTTCAAAAGTGTGACAAGTTTCAGTAAATTGAGTTAAGTAATTCTAACTAATGTGAATTGTTGTAATACATTTTACTCATATATAGTTCAGTTAGTTTGTGATGGTGATGTCAGTATATTTCAGAAATGTTTTATTTATGTGTGAAGGGCAAATATTGATCAAGGTAAAATGATTAAAACTCTACCATACAGTATGTGGTTGCATTGATGCTATCAGACACTTGCCAATAACGAAGTTCATTTTATCAGGTTCAGTCTAGCTAAGTTCAGTTGATTCTGTTTGTTATTACTTTACATGAAACTATGATTTATTTTTAAGATTCTTCCTGAGATTGTCAGTGTTTCAGAAATTACTATAATAAGTGCACCTTTCAGTCAGCAGAATTTCAGAATCTGAATTTCAGATTCATCATTCATTTGGCCAAGTGTGCTTATGCCCACAAGGAAGTTGGCTTATGACTGAATAATTTATAGGAAGTATACATTTATATTTCACATCTGAGCTAATTACTTTTATATTGAACAGCTGAGATATTTAACAAAAGGTAGTGCATATCATAGATATGTAAGTGAAGAAAGGATAGTGTTTTTGCAGGTACTGGGCAACAAGATGAACAAAGGTGTTTGTTTGTTTTTTCTTTATTATTTCTTAAAGCTAGCCTATATAATACTTAATGGGGAAGCTTAAAAAGTCATGGTCATAATCCTGCAAACTGACTAAACCAGATTTGAGTTTAAGGAGCTGTTAAACCTGTTATTGAGAACTGAAAATCCAGGGATTATGTGAAACTGTCAACAAACAAATCCAGCTAACTCATTTATCCATGCATGAAGAACACGGCCCTGGGCCCTGGACTATTCCCCAAGCTCTCACCCAGTGCTTGCCAGGATAGACTCCAAAGCACCCTGAAAAGATTTTGTGGGAAGATGAATTAGCGAAATTGTACTGTTGTGAAAATCCAGTTTTAACCATCGATCTTTACATTCCAGCAACACATTTTCCACATAATTCTTACAATATGTAAATGAGTTTCAGTGACATCACTCCTCAGTTCTTCATGTCTCAACTGCTTTACCTACAGTTTGAGTAATTTCATTATGAACTCAAAACCATCCACTGATGACGTAATTTTACCTTTATATTTGTAGAAGGGTGTTCTCAGGTCTTCAGATTCCAAATATTTATATTCTTTGCACTCAAGAAAAATTGTTTCTGAAGCTATAGTGAGGTTGTCTCAATACCCAGACTTTTAGTGTACTTCGTAATCAATATTCCATTCATACGAAAATATACCTTTTCTAATCTACAGTGGACCGTTTTGTTGAGACAAAAATGATGAATAAAACACGACACAAAGGGTCTATTATGATTTTATTTGTCTCTTTCCCTGATTAAATGACAAAGGTGGATGAATTCATGTTAAGCTGACTGCTGCTATAGACATTAATTTGAATATTCAGATAATTTAAAACTACACAATCTGTTTTTAAATGTAATGCATAAATATCAGGTGGATATCCATTATGGAAATAATCACTATGGCATTATGGAATTAGTCCCTAATTTACTTGTTAATCCTGCAACACTTTTCAACTACATTCATGGCCAAAACAGAAATAAAGTGACAGGTTTATTTTCTGAATTTTATTTTGGCTTGTCTCTTACTGATTAAATAAATTATGATGTTAGACATTTACTTAAGCTCAACTGTTGCAATTGAGCACAATTGTCACACTTAAGTGCAACTGTCACAATTGAGATCCTAGAAAGACAGGGTACTGCATTGCTTCTGACAAAGATTCTCTTCAGCTAGTCACTTTGGTATTGTATTTATACATTACACTTTTCAGGGGAAAAAAAAAGTACAACTGCATAAATATAAAATTCTCCCATATTAGATGTCTGAAACATTCATCAGAAAGTTATACCATGATGCTGTGATGTTTCAAGCTAAAAATGACAATCATTTCTTCAAAGTTGAATTAGCACCACTGCTCTTTAAGTGGGCTAGGGTGTCTAACAGGCTGGACACAAATCTACATTCAATTCACTTCACTCTACATTCAATTAAAAGTATGAGCATGACCCAAGTGAAATAAAACCCTATCCCCCATTTAAATGATTTCAAAAGAAAAGTGGAAAAAATAAGTAAAAATTCTCCCATGATCAGACATAGAGGACACAAAAAGGAGGAAAAAAAAGTTCCCTGGAGTGCAGCCTTTTACTCACACAGATCAGAAGAGATCCAAGGGTACCGCATCAAAATAGTTTCAATCACACACACTCACACACTTTGGACTGCTAAAGCTTGCTCACATAAGAAAACAAGTTATGACATGGTTTGAAAAGATCGAAATATGCCACTACTGCACTGTACACTCCAAAAACTTATATCGAAACCACACAAGGCAGCAATACACGGAGGGAACAAGCACACTACTTGCTACACATTAGTGATGGAATTACAATTTACCCATTACTAGTGGAATATTTTCATTTACAGTAGAATAAATAGTTTTATTAGGCTATTGCTACTCTCCCTGTAAATTACATTCTAATGCTAGACAAAAGCAGAGAAGCTAGTGTTAAAAGCAGACAGATTTTAATCAAGTCTCATATGAGGTTTAGAATTGATTCAAGACTAGATGTGATTAAACTTAACCGCTAATGTATGCCCCCCCACCTCCACCCCTCATTTCTGCCTTCTACATTATATTACTATATGTCTTGAAATTGTGTTCAAGTTAAAGGGGCCAAGGTGGAGAGAGGGGTGGTCAGAGAAAGTGCTATTGTCCTGATTCCGGTCATAAACTGGAAATAGTAATCTTGATGTCAAAGCGTCCTTGGTAGCGATCCTTCTCACTGTAGTCAATGTTGTCACCAAACACTTTGCACTCAATGCGCAGTTCAGTGTTCATGGTGAGATTGGTAAAGTGTAGAGCCACCAGTGGCTGCAGGTACTGCGGGTGCAGCAGCTTGCCGTAGTAGGGATAATACTGGAGTGGGAAACCGCCACCAATTCCATAGTACTTTATTTCCCCAATTTTCCCAGCATCCTCCTCTCTCTGAAAGTCAAAAGATTCAACACAATTTCAACACAAACACAAAAAGGAAAAACATACTTTAAAAAGGCATGTAATAAGGGTTGAAAAATGAATTGCCATGTACCTTGTTGGTGCAGTATATGGGGATAACATTAGGCTGCACCTTGGGCTGAGCCTCTTCAGGAATAGTCTCATTCGAGGTAGGGGGCTAGACCAAGAACAATCCAGTTAGAAAAGGGGTTTACTGTACACACACACACACACACACACACACACTAACCAGCAACAACATATAAAATGACTACAAAAAAAAAAAAGTAGAAAGGTGATATCAATGATGCTAGATGAGATCATTTGTTTGAATACTTGTCAAAGGCTGTGTTCAGATGCCTTCGGGTTAGGGTTAGTATTTTAACTATTTCTCATTTTGCTTAAGGACCCTGAAGGATCCCTGGAGATCCCTAGATCCTACTTTTTTGGTGGCCAGAATGGGTCTTTGGAATGACAGTGATATAATATTTAAAAAGGAGTCAAAGGAGCCAAATTAACTGTAGCACCTTGGTAAACTTGCCATAAACAAATGACATCATATGTAAGACAACTGGTGTCCCGTCTCACCCCAATGCTGTAAAGGCATTTCACGAAATTTAGACATTTCTCACACACACACACACTGTAAGTCACATAATTACCACTTCCTATCTCAGCTACTGTGGTGCTTTGTTCATGTCCAACGGTCCCTATACAGTTAAACTGAAAAATGACTCATGCACACACTGACATGTAATCACTTACCCTTGGCCGGAAGTTGACAATCCTGTTAAGCTTAACAATTAAGCAAGGCTTGCCGTTCCTGAACCCGAACTCGTTATCCTCAATGCCAGAGCAAGGTCCCAGTAGACTCCTGGAGAAACGGCAGGCCTTTCGAATGCCTACATCACTCTCCAAGTCACCCCTGTTTTTGTAGTCTGCAGGCTCATCTATGGGCAAAGTTTTCAGCAACATTACATGTCTTTTAATCAGTTGATCAGTCAGTTGAGAAGTCCTTTAACTACCCCCACCCACCCACTCACAAACCTTTGGAATCCGATGGCATTTCATTGCATTCATGAACCATCCTGAGCTACTATAGGCGACAGAACTACTAAGATTAGATCTCAGTCACTTAGATTTTAGCTTGCTCTTTACTTGGAGAAGCTTACTTTAAAACCTATATTAGTCAAATAAAGCAGACACGTCTTTCGCCAGTATAGCTTTAAAAAGGTACATAGGTAGGTAGGTAGGTAGGTACTTTATTAATCCCAGGGGGAAATTGGATTAAATAGGATTAAAACACAGAAAAATACAAGCAAGGTGCAATAAAAGCAAGGTGCGAGGAGTAATGGAAGTGCAAAAAAGAAAGGTGCCATGTCAAAAAACATAGAGCCAGTCACAGCCACCGTCCACCCGTGGGTGGAGGTGGGGGTGGGGTGGGGTGGGGTGGAGGGCGTGGAGGGCCAGCACATGGACGAATTGTAAAGTCTCATGGCAGTGGGTAGGAAGGTGCCTCTCAGTTGAATACCTAGGCAGAGTGAACCTGTTGCTGAACAGGCTCCTTTGCCTGGCCAGAATGTCATAAAGTGGATGAGAGGAGTTGTCCATAAACGCCAGAAATCTCCTCAGCATCCTCCTCTCGGCCACCACACCCACAGGATACAAGTTGGTCCCAAGAACAGACCCAGCCTTCTTCAGCAGCTTGCTTATTCTATTCTCATCTGCAGCCTTAATGCTGCTGCCCCAGCATGAGATTGCAAAAAAGAGTTGAGAAAATTGGAAAATGGGGGGAGTGAACTGGACAACAGTCCATGGAAAACCTACCTCCACAATCCTCATACTTCATCTGGTCCCTCTGGTTGTCATCATCATACTTAGCCAAGAAATCCCTCAGGGCCTTGGTGTAAGGCAAGTAGGTCTCCACATCATTCAGGTTGAAGGCCACTTCTGCTTTGTCTGAGCGTGGGGTGTGTGTAAGGCCTGCAAATAAACAATCACTCACATTTGTTTCTCTCTTTTGCAGCAACAGTTTCAACATCTAGGTGATGGGTTCACTTGCTGGGTTTCCATCCAAAATGTTTTGCATATTTTAAAGAAATTTCAAGAATTCAAGAACTATGTTATGCAAATTATCCTGATATGTTCAAGTTCTGGTTTATTTACAGTCCAACATCATTCCCTCCCTCGCTGCTACAGGGCACATACCCTGTTGTTAGTACTACAAATCAGCGGTTTGTATAACCAGAACACTTGAAAGTTTTGTTTTCTGGCAAAAAAATGATTTTTTTTTTTTTTTTTAATTAAGGGGGTGAAGCAAATGTACATCATATTGGCTTTCGAAGACAAACTCATCATCATTCCCTTAAGGTTTCAAAAGCAGCCGAAAAATGACTTTAGGAGGGAGTTTGACATGGTGCCTAAAGTCCTTGACTCAATAAAAGGTAATAAATTGGAGCAATTCATTACTACAGCTGTTTCCTACCCAAATTCAACTACAATGAAATGAGTCAAACTCAAGTGAAATTCAAATGCTGATTAAATGTGTCCAAACTGACACTTAAAAACAGGGTGCAATAAATGAACAGTGCATTCTTAACAGATCAAACTTTTATATTGGGTTTATTCACAACATGCAGATCTTCCATCATTCATTTTCTTGAAAGATCTGGTTTCCTCCTGAACATTGCTTTATACTGAGGGGAAACTAATTTCAGGCATCATTTGTTCTGACACTCTCTGACCCTCAGTACATATACTTGGGAACTGTCATTACCTGTGTTCTGTGCTATTCAAGATTCCTCACCCTACAAAAAAAGGCAGACCATTCTGAGGGTCCTTATTGAGAAATCTCCTTTTCTCTTCTCAAAGCTATGATTACAGCTTCGTAAAGAAGTTAAACATGGAGTACTAGTCAACTTGTGACTGCGGGTGGGGGGTAAAAAGGCTTTTCCCTACCCTGAACCATTAATTAACTCCACCTGTTTTAACCTGTTCTAAAATCTGTTCTATTTAATGGTCGTGTATTTAATTGTATATTTTTAATGGGTTCCTGTGTCTTTTTTTTGGTGTTTGTCTGTGTGAATGCTGCTGCTGTGACACATCAATTTCCTTTATGGATTAATAAAGTATCTTGACTTGACACTTGAAATTCCACAATCATGAATTAAGGCAGAGGTGTGTATATTTATATCTGGCAGAAACTGACTTGAATTTTGGCCCATGCACCTATGAGCATGTGAAATGTGTTAAATTAATATCATTTGATTTCCTTGTGAGAGGATACTATTGTGATACATGCAAATGAACAACATGCGCCAAAGAAATCAAGAAATGTCTGATCAACCTCTCTTCTTTCTCCCAAACATTAATCAAGTTTGACTTTCAAAATCAGCTGATTTCAGTTTAGTCAAATAGTTTGTCAAGACATATCACGCGGCATTTATGATTTGTCAGGTTGAATGTCAATTGTCCCACTGACTGTGTACTATGTACATGCTCACTTTGGACTATAGTTCAAGTTTCAGTTTATTTAGAGCCCTTAATCATGGTTACAGTCTGAGAGGGTTTTACAAACCTTTGTGACACAGTTTACAGAAAACAGATCAACAGCCCCTAACGTAAAGCCTCATAGCAGTCAAAGAAAATACAAACAAACAAACAGGCCAGTAGGCCACCACTTACTAGTAAACCAAGTGACGTGATGTTGTATAATCTGTCTGTTTGTAATCCTTTTTTTTTTTTTTTTTAAACAAGGTTAAATTACATTGTTTGTCAGTTACATATTGGTGTCTTAATGGTAGTTTAGGTCTCTTGAATTTATTTTTTTGTAACTTAGTAGATATGACAAACACCCTGGCTGCTGCTTTTTTTTTTTTTTTGAAGATTATTCTTTGGCATTATTCCTTTATTCTTTCTTATACTTTTATTTGACAGTCATAGTAGGGACAAACAGTAAAGGAAGGAGATCAGGATCAGGACCAGGTGAGCTAATTGGGCACCCAGTCATGTTGCTTTGTAATTTTATGGTTCATTGATTTATAAATGCAGCTAAGCTAAAACTATCTACTCAGCTCAGCCTGCTCATATTGCTTGGTGACAGTAAAAATGGGTGCACAACTGAAACAAGGACAAACAAAATGGACATTAGCCATTCAAAATTTCTACATTTTAAAATCAGCAAAGGACATAATTATCAATTATTAGGTTCTTAAATATGTCACAACTGCTTTAAATCACCCAGAATAATTTTGTGCGAGTAGCTGTGACTTTTCTTAGGTGGTGAATTTCTCCTTTTGGAGGAAAAAAAATCTTTTCATCATCTGATCAAAAATATTACATGTGTACTACAAAAACATATTCACATTATTTAATCCTGAAAGGTATGAAGGGGTGGCTTTTTTCTTACCTGGTGGGGCAACTCTATCCTGCCAGGTGGGTTTGTAGTTGCTCAGGGTAAGTAGCAGGGCTTGGATGGTGCCGATGAAAATTCCAGCCAGGCAGCCATAGAAAATCACGTAGAATAATAAAATTTTGACTATAGAGGAAAAAGGAAGGAGGAACAAATGTCTCATTACTGCTCTGCAGTGAGAGGTGCAATCTAAGGATGGCAATATGCCCTTGATCTGCTGAGCAAGTATGCAAAAACCATGGTGAATTAGACTGTATACGAGGGGTAGGCAACCATGTGCCATGGAGAGCCAAGAGTCTGCAGGCTTTTAGTCCAACCAAAAATTCCACCAGGTGATTTCACTGCTTAGTTCCTTCTCTCTGCTTGAAAGTGAGGCAATCAGTGAAATCACCTGGTGTAATTTTTGGCTGGAAGAAAAACCTGCAGACTCTCAATTCACTATGGCACATGGTTGCCTACCCCTGCTGTATACACTTTATAGCATATTAGGATTCCCATTAGCTGCCACCAATAATAACAGCTTCTCTTCCTGGGGTCCACAAAAAACAAGACATACAAGCATTTATCAAACTATATACAACTTGCACATCACAAATAGAGGCAAAAAAGTTCTACCAAAATGTAAGATTCACAATTGACCTAAGTGAAAAATATACATAAAAATCAAGTTAGCAGAATGTACAATTCACAATATTTAATAGTAATACTGTATGGATCACGTCTCTCCATTGTTACACTACTGAAAATGATGGAAAAATGACCAATAATGAGGTTTCCACAGTACAAGGTGATAAGACTTGTATTTCATTGCAACTGTGGAGTGGCATCCCTGGTTTGACAAACATCAAATACATACTGGAGACAATGGAGCTAAAGGTTTAGAAATATGTCCTAGATTCACCAGAACATAGCTGAAGTAAGCAATTCTCTCTGCATACAACAAACTCTATTTCCTCTGAAGAGGGGGCTAGATACTACTTCTCTGGTTAATGACAACCTTGTTAAAGTTAACTTAAGATGGGAACAACAAAGTTATTTGTAAACATCCCAGCACAGTTCTAAAACATTTCCATCAGAGAGCAATATACAGCTATCTGGACACTAGAGGGCACCTTCGGACAAAATGGCCATATCCTCTGAGTTGGGGTTTTCAGACTTTTTCATGTTCCAGACCCCGAAGTTGAAACTCATTAAGGACTACCACTTAAAATGATTTTGCCCTTGAGACGCTGATGTGAAAAGAATTTTTGGTTTGTGTTAGTTGATAAGGTGTCATACTTGTCAAATAAATTCAAAGTGGTGAAGTTAAAGCATGTTAAAATAATCACTCCTGCATATTTTTTGTTATTGCAATGTCCACTGAATTAACCCTTTGAAACCTGGGCAAATTCACTGGATTTCTGTCAAAAACATGGGGAAAAGGGTGATGAGCAAATTTGCTAGAAATTACCCAAAAAGAGAAAAAAAAATCTTAAAAAAAAAAAAAAAGAATTATCAGAAAAAAATGAAATCACAAGAAAACTGCCAGAAATTTTGGGGGAAAAAACTGAATAATTAACAAAATGTGTTTACAACATTACAAGAAAACTGTATTTATTATTTATTAAAATTATATTTTTTTTAAAAAAGGCTAATCATTAATGCTGGATTGACATTATATTGTGCTTGTGCTTCACTATTCCTCATTTTGCTGAGGACCCCCTGGTGGACCCTCAAGGACCCAAGCAGGGAAGGAATTGCAAAGATACCTATACATATTAAATAAATCCACTAATAGTGGCCACTCTTTCCAGCAGAATCTGGATGTGACAGTGAAGTTTGTGCATTTAAAATAGTTATTCCACATGGAGGACTAAAATTGGTCTGAAACTGCTGAAAAGGGAAGGCTATCACAATGTCATATTTTGC
The DNA here is from genome assembly GCA_900302555.1 of Myripristis jacobus. Classification (NCBI taxonomy): domain Eukaryota; kingdom Metazoa; phylum Chordata; class Actinopteri; order Holocentriformes; family Holocentridae; genus Myripristis; species Myripristis jacobus. Next base: position 12,346 of record OMLB01043035.1, read on the forward strand.
ATTCATATTCTAGAGCAATAAATACAGCAGACCTGAACATAACTTTGCAGCCTGCATCCTGTAATTAATACCGCAAGCCAGGCCTTTTGCTGCATAAGGCAATGTCAAAAGGTCATATCACCTGTACAATGGGCTGAACCAAATACCAGATGATAGATTCTCTTCACAAGTATTCCACAAGAAGGACATGTCCACAGATTATTAAATGTTAATGTGACATTACTACACAGCTTGAAAAGCCTTGGTGGGTTAAGGAAAAATAAGTATTTAGAGTAAGCGAACAGTAACCTAACCTATTATCATTTTAATGGTTTGAAAATTAGTTTAAAATAAATAAATAAATAAATAAATAAATAAAAAGAAGAAGAAGAAGATGATTTTGGTAGTTTAGTCTCCTATTAGCCCGCCTGTCCTTCAACAGAACCTTCATCGCAGGATTGCGCATGGCACACTTTCCAGATGCATCAGCAGTTTTTAGGATGACCTCCAAAGGACAAATATGATCCATCAGTTCTGTCAGTAGCTCTATTATCAGTACTTTTATTCAAAGTCCTGGCCACGATATTGTCCTTTCTCGTTTAAAAATACATTATTGACTTATATAATGTGTCTAAATAAACCATTCAATTGCAATATTACCACAAAGTGTCACTCGCCAGACAGCAGTGAAAAGGTGTGTGACATTGAGAGGAGGTAGAAGGACAGTACTGCTGCTGCTGCTACTGCTGGTGGTGAAGGAAACCAGAGAACGGTCTAACAAGTTAATCAATTCTATTGTTTGTGGGGACTACAGCGACATCTGATCAGAGTAACCTGACACGGGTACAGAGTCCTGTCTCAGTATCCAAGGAGGCGCTATCACCTTGACTCACCTTGGACTATGATGCATTTTTAACCCTTTGACTGCCTCATTCAAATAGAATAAGCCGACTTGCGCCCCCCCTACACTCCCCTCCCCCGCCCCGAGT
>OMLB01043035.1:15148-35322 GCA_900302555.1 Myripristis jacobus
ACATGCATTCTCTGCACTTTGAAGCACTGGCCAAATATCACAACATTCAAATGCAAGATTATTGTCTTAATTCTCTTACTCTCTGTTTGAAGGTTCAAAATGTTTTTGTGGAGCCATGTGTGGACCACTAACATAAACAAACAAACAAACGAACAAAAAAACAAAAACAAATACGAAGCAAGAGAGAGTACTGTGGCTACATGGGAATACTGTAGGTATTCCCATGTAGCTTGTCTCTTGAAGTGGTTGGTGTCCCACCAATGTTTATACATAAAAACACCACTGATAAACATTTGTGTTGTGCACTGTTTCGTCCCTCAGCAACAGGACTGGGCAATATATTTTGTCTTTTCCTCGTTTTAAAAGCTGAATTACAATAAAGTGATGTACCTCTCTGAATTAACCTGACAATTGTAGCTGTTTCTAATATTTGCCTTCACCCACTTACTTATTATATTGGCATTGCTGATGATTATTTATCAAAAATCTCTTTGTGTAAACATTTGTGAAAGCACCAACAGTCATCGCTACAATATCGTCACAACATCAGTATTGAGATATTTAGTCAAAAATATGATATTTGATTTTTTTTCCATATTGCCAAGCTCTACCCAGCAACATCTGTTCCCACAGCTTTACTGTCACCATGGCTAGCATTCACTGAACCCTCGTTTGCTGGCAGCCACTTATTATCACTGCTGCTATAAATCATCATCATCACTGGACTTCGAAGACTGTGCACAAGCAAAAAACAACCCAATTATTACTACCTAGTAAGTAATGTTTTACATTGAAGTAAGGTCTCCATCTATGTATCTATCTATGTATCTATGTATCTATCTATCTATGTATCTATGTATCTATCTATCTATGTATCTATGTATCTATGTATCTATGTATCTATCTATCTATCTATCTATATTTTTTCTGTCTAACTGTAAACATTAATTCAACTGCTAGCATTATTGGTATAACTTGACTATAGCAGCAGAATGCAGAGTCTGATGGTGCAGAAGTCCACTTTAGTGAGTGCAGCCAATTGGTCAATTGTTGTATTGTGACATAAGTGTATTTGATCCAAAAACTTTTATATTTATGTTACAAAATCTGTGCCCCCAGATTACTAATCCATGCCTACAGATTTGTAAACTGTGTCCACTCGTTCCAAATGAGTGGGCATGGATTTGTAATTGGAGGGTGCAGATTATGAATCCAGGAGCAGGGTTTGTAAACCATACAGATTGCTAAACCGAGGTTACAGATCTGCATTATTTCTCTGAGCTGACCTGACTATTACAACTCCATAAGCAGATTACACGCAGACAGGCCAAGTTTTTATTTACAGTGCTGTCTCAGTAATAGAATGTTATTGATGTGTGACTGTACATAAGGAAGGATGAAAACCAAATAACACCAAAAATGGCTAAAGAATTCCAAGAAAATATAAAAAGAAAATACAGAAATCAACTTGAAGTTTTTCATGTGTTCAGCGACATGTGTGCAGATATGACATAAAGAAGGCAGCAAACATTTCAGTCAGAGACTCATCATCACTACAGTACATCAGCCCAGAGCTGCCCTGAACTAGCAAACTTCAACTACACCTTGATATAGATGTTGAATCCTTGCGGCAAAGCAACAGACCGCAAGTAAGATGATTACTTTGATTAATTTGTTAGGGGAAATAAAGTAATATACTGTGCATCCCACTGGACACTCTTTTAAGTGATACAACTTTTTTCCAATGTGAAAGCAAGGGGCAAATTTACGATTTTGAAAATATGAAAACATTTCTGGGTCTAATGGATATGTCTGTGGATTTGTAATTCAGCATGCAAAAACCATGCTGAATTACAAAATCATCCCATGCTAGCAATTAGAATGGTGACAGTGCACATGCAATTTCAGACTTCAGTTCTGCACCCTGTAATTCAGAGTGATGATACTTATTCTAAAACAGCTATTATGCCACAAACAATAATCATTTCATTGCCTTTCAATGACAGAATGCGTTCACTTTGGCTGAAGCTGGCACTGTTCACTTTTCTATCTGCATGTTCCCATTTTTCCTTGGTGGGTGTCCTGTGTTGTGTGTAGTGGATCCCCCACCCCCTCCTTAGCTTTGCTGTTCCTGCCTCTTACTCAAGGACGAATAATCTCTATTTTCAAAGCAAAATGAGAACATAGTTTAGACCTGTGTCCCATCTTCCTCAGCCCATAACAGCTTTCTATAACGTGGACTCAAGGGCAAACCTGCATCCAATGCCACAGGATAAATGCAAGCCCAGTGTTTGATTTAAGATAGAAAAAGGAGGGTTTTAAGTAATATTCTGGTCCTTTTAGTAAATAAAGATACATCTGTTCATCCAGAGGACCATACCATCAAGAAAAAGGAGTTTTGAGGAAATTGTTTGAGTTTTCAGCCTTTTTCAAAACAGGCAAAAGGAAATCCCCAATAACCTCTTTTGATCTTGTATTTATTTACCTATTTAGAGGACAGGCTTTAGCTTTGAGCGTTTTCACTCGCTGTAGTATTATCACTGTGCAGATTCTTTGTCATTAGCGTTGAGGAAACCATCGCAACTAGTTTACTAACAGATGCCATTTTTTTTGCCATGTTGGCAAAATTGTCTAAAGAAAATATCATTCAACTGAAATGTGTGAATGAAGTATGTAAAAGTAAGTAAAGGTTTTAGGAGTATGAATCTTATCTGTATTCACTTCTCTGTATACTGTGACTGGAACACGTCCAACAAGTGCACAAGAGGACATTTTTTTATTTACTTATTTATTCTTCATTTAACCCTTTAACAGACATTGTACAGCATGGTTGACCTTTTTCATGATCAAATTGCTGTAATAAATACTTGGCAGAACTCATCTTTGGCTGTTTGTCCCAGTTCCCCTCATTGAAGGGAGTATGCAATACTAATTATATTCATTGGGTGACACTGTTGTGAAAACATACAGTCTTAAAGCTGAGAAAAAATGTAAGTGGATTGGTTTGGTGCTGCACTTAAGAGTGACACTGAAAGATGACGTAATAAAAAAAGCCTTACTAGAGTTCATGTTTTAGAATGCTTAATGATTGTATTGAATTATATACTGAATGGCACATGACAATAAAATATATCTCTATGTTACTTCAGACTTCAGATTTTTATTGTCATTCAACCATGAAACCCAGGTTACCCAGGTCTCTGTGTGTGTGCAGCGGAATAAAAGAATTTAAAAAAAGTAAATAAATAAATAAGACATAACAAAATAAACATCTGGCTATGAGTACAGTATTGCACATGTATATTAGCAGCAACAGAATGCAAAGAGTGCAAAAAATAGAAAAACAATCAGCAACCAACAACCAGCGACAGTCAACAGCCGTCAACAGCAGAGTCAGGGTGCAGATTGTTAAAGTGGGTGGATAGTAATATGGGGGGAGTGGTTCAATAGTCTGACTGCATCCAGGTAGAAGCTGTTTTTGAGGGCTCTAGTTTCCTGGTGCAGCGCAGGTGGCGCAGTGAGGCGCACCCGCGCAGAGCTAGTTTGGACCAGCGCAGCGCGTCAGTTGTGACGGGACAGTCGATATGGAGATAAATTTATGTGCTGATTGAGATAGTAGCATTGAATAGTGTTTTTTGTGGGTATTTATTGCATTGTTAATGTGCCTGACATTCCGGAAACCTGCCTGTGAGATTTGGTGACGTGTCCGCAATGCGCGCCGGTCAGCCAAACTTCCACTACACCGGCTCCACTCCCCCTGCGTCAGTAGACCTCCTTGTCAATTGTGTAAACGTTCATTAAGCCTTCGTGCAGAGCATTTTAAAGGTGAGGACAGGGGCTCATTTAATTGGTTTAAAGTGAATCGGCTGTGTCAAACCCTCTCCACCCCTTCTCTCCTCCCTTGCGCCGGTAGGAGGAACGGTCGTGTACTTGTGCCATGGCGCACGGCGTGCCAAAATTGAAAAATCCACTTGGCCACACCCAGTTGGTGAAGCGCAGCTGTGCTGCGCCTTCGCCTCGCCCAGTCTGCGAAAATAGAGCCCTTGGTCTGGATAGGCTCGATTCATTTGCCAATATTTGCTAAAACTATAAATGTTGATTTTGACTGTTCTAATGTTTGAACTAGCAGTGCCCCATGCATGTCATTACCCCTCAGCCTGCTATTAGCTACGACTGTGATTAGGACCTTTTGCATCTTTGTGCAATTTTCATCTTGGAAAGGCAACACCAGTGTTAACTGGGTACTTGCATGGGAAAATTAAAGTTTTCATAAATTATATATTGGTTGAATCACTAATGTACTACATCAGTCACTGCTAGAGAGTACCAAATAAACAACCTGAAAAACTGTTTTTTGTTTTTTTTTTGTTGTTGTTTTTTCATAATTGCACTAATGGGTCAGAGAGGTACTTCATTTTTTCAAGTTTAGTCAAAATTTGTTTTGTGGCCTCTGAGCTATGGCATGATGGTAAACAAATGAATCAACAGACAATGCCCATAGTCCGTGTAAGCAGCGACTAACATCATTCTAACTGTTCAGCCCACACAGTAAATGCATATCATGCATGGAGGACTGCATGCTCACTGTTGCCTTGTTTTATGTTGATTACCACAGCTCAATCAAAATAAGGATATGATAATTGGTAAACTGTTCATTGTTCTTGATGACACTGAATCAAATCAAATTTGTATCAAATCAAATCCTATTTTATCAGTTTGAATCAAGCATGAATGCAATCATATCAAAAAATAACTACTGGAGAAGACTGCCATTAGTGGCTTACCAGGGCCTAAAGGCTGCTTTATAGTTAAAAGACGTGTCAACAGGCGTCGTACCAAAAATGTGGGATGACACTGAAGCATTTATGCTCAAAGTATGAGAAGACATCTGTGGCACAAATTGTCATCTCCATGGTAACCAGCTGAGCTTTTCTGTTTAGGGAAGACGGCTGGTGGCTATTACAAATGTTGTATGTTTGATTTGGCAGAGAGGGAAGAAATTTTAAAATTGCTATTACAGCAGAGAAGGGGGAGGTGGAGGGAAAAAAACTGCTGCTGCATTTTGTGCCTGGGGGTTAAGTTTTTTTTGGCATCTTTGAAGTCCTTCTGTGTTGACTTGTCCTTTCCTCACCTGTTCAGTCTTTCTTCAAACCCATCCATTACCTTTCAGCCAACAAATCTTTTTAATATTTACATTTTTATTCCTCTCAACCATTACCACAAAATAATCAGTCGCACAGCTGTTTCCATGGCAATGAGGGAACTCTCGGCCCATCCAGCCAATGAAAATGTGAGGCAATTGATGATGACATCTGCAACATTACAAATTTTGGATGGGCACAATACACTGTCAGGTGACACATTTTGCTGTCTTTCTGACATCATTTTTGACACTTTTTATAATTATAAGCCAGCATTAAGTGTTCACACTTCTGGAATCATGCACAGGACTAGTGACCAGGTGTTCCCATAGCTCAGCAAGACACAGCTCAGAAAAGAAGCATGTGGCCATTACCTTGTGAGCTCTCTGCCCACAAGGCACAGAGTCGTGGTCACAGAAATGCCAGTACACTAACACCAAGAGCAGATAGTGCATTGGATCTTGGACCAGCCACCCAGCCAATGGAGAGGTTCCAGTTTGGTGATATTAGGTTCAGTTCAGTTTTATTGTAATCTGTATTAGAGTAAAATTTGTTACAAGATTGAAATACAATTTTTTATGAGATTAGATTCTTGAAATTGAAATTCTTCAATGTATGCACTATTATCATGCTGTGTGTGAGCGTGTGTGTGTGTGTGTGTGTGTGTGTGTGTGTGCATGCTGTTCATCCTTCTGATGTGTGAAGTGTGATTTGATGCTCCGGTAGCATTTTCCAGATGGCAAGAGGGAGAATAGTGCATGGGCCGGGTGACTGATATCCTTGATGATATTTTGGGCTTCCCTTTTGCAGCGGGTGGTATAGATGTCATAGAGTTGCAGTAGTTCTGTGCCAGTGATTTTTGACGCTGTCTTTCACAGTCCTTTGCAGCAATTTGCAGTCCTTGGCAGTCAGATTGCCAAACCACACTGTTATGCACCCTGTCACGAAGCTCTCAGTCATGCAGTGATAAAAGTTCACCAGACTATCGGTTCCCATACTAAATTTTTTGAAGTGCTTAGAATATACAGTCTCTGTACTATGTGGAGGATGCAACTGGTGCTGAGAATCTATGTGAGCACCTCACATAAAGTACATGTGATATTTATAGCAAGGAATGGGAAATTGTCTACGATTTCTACAGATGACAGATTAATGTTAATAAAATTGTAATTGCCTGTGATCTTCCTCAAGTCAGCAGTGATTTGCTTTGTCTTACTGACATTTAGAGAGAGGTTTCTGTGATGAGACCATATGGATCCTCCACCTACTTCCTCTAGGCATTCTTGTCACTGTTTGTCATTGGGAAATCACTGTGCTGTCATCCACACATTTTGCAAGACTGTTACAATTATGTTTGCCATCACAACAATGAGTGAACAAAATGTACACTAAGGGACTGAGAGAGCAGCCCTGGTACAAACTAGTCATAACAAACAGTGTAAATGAGTGTGCTCCTTATTGTCACAGTCTGAGGTCTGCCTATCAAATAGTCAAATAACCATTTACAGATGGAATTGCCCAGACCAAGAGATTTAACACCACTTTAGATGTCACAATGGTATTAAAGGCAGAGCTACATTAAATAAACAACCTCATGACATGGTATCATTATTTTTAAGGTGTTCTAAAGCAGTTTGCAGAGCAAGTGAGACGGCATCATCGGCAGACCCACTGGAACAGTAGGCAAACTGGAAGGGGTCAAGCGTAGCAGGGATATTACACTTTATGAATGGCATGACCAGTCTTTCCCGGCACTTAATAATAACGGAGGTCAGAGCAACAGGGTAGTAACCATTAAGGCAAAATACAGTCAATTTCTTAGATACAGTTGCAAAAGTCATTCTTTTCTAACATAGTGGAACCACACTGCAATAGGGACAGGTTAAAAAATTTCATTTAGGATAGCTGCGAGTGGCATCACCCTTTTAGAAGTCTTAGCTCAACCTCAGACCCCTACAGATTGATTTTGCCACTTGAGCACAACACTGGGGTCGCTGGATTTGAGTTGTGGGTCTCAAAATTGTTGTGTTCATAAAACTATTAAGCTCATTCAAGGGCAATGTGGAGGTGTTCTTTAACGCAACTAATAATAACTGCTGATCCTTCCACATGAACCACGAGTCACAGCTTTTTGAATTATTCTATCGCATGTATCTATCGTGTGTAGCTTATTAGTGGTTTTGCTGGCTCTCCATAGATTGTACCTGAATTTCATGGAGACTTCCTTGTCCCTTGTTTTGGAAGTAATAGTCAAATCCATCAGCCTCATTCAAAGATCACTGTTCATCCAGGGACTCTGGTTGGGATAAGAGAATATGGTCAATATGCTGTGATGATGGTTTCTGCACCAAATCCAATACAGGTAGTTACAGCATAGTCCTCAAAACCTGAAAAGAACTCTAAAGGCAGCATCTCTGCTTTTTTTATTTTGTGGTCCTTCTGATTTCATGAGACCATGACCTTTGATGTTCATGATGCATTTTGCTGCTGAATGTGATGTGGTTGAGATAAGAATCAGCACCTCTAAGTCTGAGGCCGTGGTTCTCTATAAGAAAAAGGTTGCATGGCCCATTCAGGTGAGTGGTAACATTGGTGGCTGCACCATGTGCAGGTGCAGTCAACTTGAGATTTATTGGCACCCTGAAAATGAGCAAAAATGTTTCTTTTTCAAACCAACATTTTATTTAAGAACAGTTTATTCCCCCAAAATAATAATAAAAAAAGCTTTTAGATTAACTTTTGTTGGAGCCTTGGAAAGGAAGACAGCACTGAGCCTCTCTCTGTGATGTCTGACAAGGATAGGGAAATGTTTTTCAGGGATCTTTGGACAATCTTCCATGCAAAACATTCCAAGATCCTTAATATCCTTAGGTTTGCATTTCTGGTCTGCGCTCGTAGTCCGCACGTTTCCAATAAGGTACAAGTCTGGAAAAGTCCGCAAAACTTTGATTTTGTGCCACCACAACCATTTCTGTGTTGAGTTTGATTTATGTTTGGGATAATTTTATTGTTGAAAGGTCCATCTGTGGTGAAATGTCAGACTTCTGGCAGAGGCAACCAGGATTTTGTTTAAAATATCCTGGTGCATCAAGATCCCTCAGATCTCATCAGAGAAGCAGTCGTTAAACGTTAATGTTCCACCACCACATTGTCCTGTGGCTTTCCTTGTTTGTCTTTTGTTGCCAAACATGCTGATGGTTTGTATGACCATAAAGATCATTTCTGTCCAGACCACAACACACAATCCCCATTTTACTGACAACGTTCAGACAAGGTTTAGGCAAACAAGCAAAGTTTAGGCACTTCAGTTGATCGATTTCTCTCACTGTAAGGGTATCTTTGATGCAACCTTTCCAAAGCATCTGATGATATGAAGGTGGGTCTGAAACATTTTGAATGATTTTCTGACAATGCTCTGTAAATTACATAAGACATAAGGCACTTAGGTTTTATTTTCAAATATTTTTTTTATGAGTGCCAATAATTTTGACACCTGTTTTTGAGAAAAAATACTGTTTTTCAAAGAATACTTCTGATTAAAGCTAAAATTCAAATATTAGGGCAGAAATTTGTAATCATTACTGGAGTATAGTAGTATTGGAGTTATTCATGAAAGAGTTTGATAAGGATCATGAGATTGTTTGCCACAGCAGCAGTGGTTGCAGCACTGAGGGCTCTGCATTTGAACTGTGGTGGTGGAAAAAGAGCTGAGCCACAATGCAAAGCTGTCAATTTTCTGGTTTTATCTTTGTTGCGGCCCTCATCTATGGCCACGGGCTCTGAGTAGTGACCGAAAGAATGAGATTGTGGATACAAGTGGCCAAAATAAGGCTTTCCTGCAGTGTGGCTGGCCTCACTCTTTGTGATGGAGTGTGGAGCTCAGTGATCTGAGAGGACCTCAGTGTCAAGCCACTGCTCTTCCCCGGGGACACCTGTGGATCCCCCAGGAGCTGCAGGAAGTTGCTAGAGAAAAGAATGTCTGGGCTGCTCTTCTTGCCCTGTTGCCACTGCAGTCCTGACACGAATAAACGACTAGAAAATGTATGTATGTATGGATGGGTATTCAAAGTTATTTCAGGTCAGTTTAGGAAGGTCAGATTTGCATCCTTAGAGTCCATCACCTTGGTCTAAACCAGAGAAAAAGGATGATTCCACAATCCTCTGCTTGACATGGTAAAACAAGCTTTGTTTGTTTCTTTGTTTGAATTTTACATCACAACACATAGGAGTGCTGCACAATATCGTATACACCAAGTAAATACAAATAAAAACAAAAATAAGACAAAAGATACACAAAAGAAACCATGAATAAATGTTGCATGCACTGGCATTGCACATTTTCAGTTACATGAGTGGGTTATTGTTGTTGAAGTTTTGTTGAGGGCAGTAGAGTGTGGATGAAAAGGAATCAGGTCTGAAGGTACTGCAGAATGGGGAGCCATGTGTGGCTGTAAGTTTTTCTAACATTGAGTGTTCAGTTAAAAGGTTAAGCCAGTGGTTGATGGATAATTTTATTCTATCTATCCGGCTGAGTAAAATGATCTTCCTAGGAGTGAGATGCATTGAGACCGAGTGGAGTGCTGAGGCTGAGAATCTCAGATAGCTTCTTCATGACTCCTGGCCAAAAGGATTGAATGGGTGTACAAAGCCAGAGTGCATGAAAGTAACCATCTGTTGAGTTTGGGCAATGTGGGCCTGTGTTATTGTCGGTTTTGTATCATACTAAGACTGGTGCACACTACAGGATTTTCTAATCTTAACTGATTTTAAAAATGGGGGAGACGAGAGACATAACAACAGATTTGATGGATTTTTAATATTTTAACCATAAGAACGCACGTATCAGATGATGCAGTCAAGACCAAGAGCCACAGACTTGGTGTTGTGATTAGTTCAGTTAGCCCTTTTTCTCATGGTATTGACAGAGAGTTTTTGTGATAGAAAAGTAGTTTGTATATTTTTGGGTTTCATTGTTTTGAGTTGAAGATACTGTGTAAGGGAAGAACATTGTTGTGGAAGTTGTTGATGAACAAAAATCTTCTTTCTTTATTTTTTTTGTCGAGGTATCTAACAGTAAACATTTATATTGAGACACTCTATATCAACATGAGCACCGTTAAGAGTACTGATCTATACAGTAAGGCACTCTGCTGTTTTCTGGCTTTGAAGTACAGTACATGTATTAAGCTTTATCAACACTTAGCACTGAAATGTTTGAAGTCATTTAAAGCCTAGCTGTGTTTCAAAAGTCAGCTATATAAAATCAGCATAACAGTAGAATGGTGTATTGTAAGCATACAGATGTACATTATATTTATGGATGAGACAATAGTATTTCTATATTCAGTAGGCATGGCAGGATCTATTGTTGAACCTCGGGGAACTCTATTAGTCACATTCAAACGTTGCACATCCTTGTACATCAGTCAACACCCTGGAATCAATGGGGAATGTAGTTTCGAAATCAAGGAGACACAATAAGATCTACTCGAATGAAAGAAAGCATCTGTGAGAGCAGGGAATACTCATTAGAGGTTTACGATTTTTATGCTCAATACAAAGAGCAGCACAATATTGATAATTATCTGAAGCGATCACGAACAGCTGACTATCTGCTTTGATCTTCCAAGAGGAAAATGGTAAACCTCCATGAAGACAATCATAATCCTCCCACAACAGTGACAATAACAAGGGCAATATACTGCTTTTCACACTGTGCTGCAGAGAAACATGGGAAGCAATCCAGTGCAGTGATACTGAATAAAAATGTTATGAGAAATAAAGTCAGACGAAGAGTTCAAAATCGCTTTTTTTTTTCTTTCGCTGTGAAAGCTTATGGTCAGTTGGACAACTATGACAGTGAAGGCATTGGTTTGTTTTCTGTGTGGTTTGGCAGCCAATCATTCATATGCCTCCTCTGAGTTTCGCAGTTTAACACCAAGTCTGTTGAATGTCCCAGCAGCTGTCAGTCTGGCTGCTATCCTAGCCTTGTTAGAACCCAGATAGTGAGAGGGGAGGATTGCAGCCTCTGATACATAACATACCCCCTGTATACTGACAAGTAAGCAATGTGTGGTGCTCTGCACTTAGAATAACAACACTGCTGCTGCATAGCATGTGCATTGCTTGGAGGGCAAATTGAAAAACAGGCAAAACAGCCAATTGGTCAAAGGGTTAAATGTGGATAAATGGACATGGCCAAGGAGGAATTGCTTGGCATTCCAGTCAAGAAGGGTGAGACACAGGAGAGTTAGAGTGAAATACTCTTGGCTTTCAGTGGGAGCTAGCTGCAGGCTCACTAATAAAGAGTGGAGCCTATGGAGCCCTTCAAGGTCAGAAAGCCATGTGAATCAATCAAAGGCTCACAGACTGGGTTCCCCCAGGCAAGTCCACAGGTGGTACAAACTAGGAAACAGAGTACAGAAGTCAGACTTGCAGAGCTGAGGACTCCCTACAAATTCCCTTTAATCCTCTACTACCTGGCCGGGCTAACAGCAGCCCCTGTGCTAGAAGGGCAGTGTGGACACTCTTAACAGGGTCTCCTCATAGGGGTCAAGCACCCCACTGTCTACCCTCAGAGCGTCCACATGAAAAGGCCTTAACAGAGGCAGGGGAGTTTCCCACCTCATCGGCCCTCATTTCCCCCTCACAGCTGGGCCACAGAAACCCTGCCTCTCTTGGCTCCTTGGAAGTCCACTTCTAAGGAGAGTTAAGAGTTGGTTTTCCTCACGATCATGCCGTCATCACAACAGTAGCATACTGATCATAGAAAGCGGCAGCTGATGGTTTTGGGCTTCTTCCATGCAGTTTGAGGAAATATGTTTACTCCCCAGGTTACTGTATTTGCATCCACAGCGTTTACAGACTAAAAAGATGACAGCAGTGATTTTTCTGTGCTCTGCAGCCTTTGATAAGTGACAAAACCTTTGTTTAGGCATGCATGACATGGAAATGAGCATACAGAAAGGGGTCTTTGCTACATTGTCAACCTGTCACATGTATACATTTACATATTATATGGGAGATACGACAAAAATATGGCAAATAAATTTATTTAACAATCATAATTGACATCAAGGTAGCCAGGTCAGTGTTAGGGGGCAGTGTGGCTCAGGTGGTAGAGTGGTCATCTGGTAATCGGAGGGTTCCCAGTTTGATCCCTGGCTCCTCCATTTTGACGTGTCCTTAAGCAAGACACTGAATCCCTAACCGCTCCTGATGGGCAGCTTGGCACCTTGCATGGTAGCCTCTGCCATCAGTGTGTGAATGGGTGAATGTGAAGCAAAAATTGTAAGGCGTTTTGAGTGGTCAGTAGAAAAACGCTATAGAAATGCAGTCCATTTATCCATTTACCATGTAGTCCATTTAGATCTGGTCATGTACAGAATGGGAGTCATCATAAAACAGTGTTTTTTATTAATGTGAAAACACAACCTGTTTGTTCTTTTTTTTTTTTTTTTTTTTTTTTTAAATATTTTTCAAGAATAAAAATAATTTTGATTCATCATTTTAGTCTGAACAAGCAGAAACAGACAAAAGGCTGGTGTCATGAGGTGAAAAATAAAAGAACAAAAAAAGCTTGGGGAAAAAAAAAACTACTTTCAGCAGCACAGATCAAAATTCATCCTTGTCTGGAGCAAATGTGATAGAACTGTGTTTTAAGATTAGGCAAATATTCCTTAGGATAATATTCACTTTTACTACATGCATATACTAACTTGCCTACGGTTTACAACAGTGAAAATGGACAAATGAAATGATAATCCAAAACTCCAGATGTCTATGCCAGTGCTTGCAGGTTAACATTTTTATCCGTCTGCATTCCAACAAAAGGCATAAAATAGTTATGATTTCCCAGATTGGAATTCCAGTTAATCACGAAATACCATGAAATATAAATGGTGATCCGTAGTAAGTGCCTTCATTGTGGTTCAAGGGCATGAAGACCACCTAAGGCTATTCTCTAAATAAAGTCATCTACCATTACCGCTATCACCAGGCATTTATATTTCATATGGGCTACATTTCAGTCTTCATATCTTGTGAAGAGGCACGCACTGCCTTGTTTCTTTTTTGTTTGTTTTGTTTTTTTCTTCTAGTATGGATCACAGACATTTAGTGAGACATGTTCCTATTATTTGATGTTAAATAATTAAAGTGAAGGCAGAAAAGCAAACCAAAACCCAGAAGAATATAAATGATATTTTTCTCTTGATTCCACAATCCAGTGCATGTTGTACTGCCAGCAGCAGAATATAACTGTAATCCTAGGAAATCAAGGTCTCTCTGTGGTGCCTGTTACAATAAGGGGAGTGGTTTCGGTAGAGAGAGCCAACACTTACACTGTTCTAATTGGTACTCTGAGACAATTTCTATCTCTTTTCTTCCTTTCCCTAACCCCCCATCCCTTCTTACTACACCCCCTTGAACTCTGCAAGATGATTAAGTAAGAGCAATCAGATCCTCCTCAGCACTGAGACATGTCAGCCAGATCAATAAAAATGATAAACTCTAAATGAACGCCACACTTCATCCCCTCTAATTCTACCACTCCTGCCAGTGTGAAAGCCTCCATGTGCAATAATGCCATTTAATATTTATTTACACCCTGTGAAAATCAATAAATAGATTTTAAATAGAGCTGGAACACACCCATTTGCCCTTTATCGCTCCTTTTAATGAAGGCTTTGGTCCCTTTGGAGATGGTAGGGGAATTGTTAAATGCAATGAAATGCACTTCAAGCATTTTGGGGGAAAAGAGAGAGAATTCAAGTGTGTGTGTGTGTATGTGTGTGTACACTCGTGGATGCGGCTTTTGCTGAGACTGTTTGCGACTACACAGAGAGGGAGAGAAAGTCTGAATCAGGGCTTTCAGTAATCAGTGTCACATTGTCGGCGAGGCTGCCTTTGACTAATGAGAGGTGCTGACAGCCTGGCTGCATACTCCCTGGGCTCTGCTGAGTGGGACGGATCTGTTTCAGGGCCTTTGTCAGGTTCATTCTCTTCCTCTGCCTCTCTCTCTGCCTGTCTCTCTTTCGTTGTGTCAAAGAGAGCAATGACCAGTGGTCAGCCCCAAGGACACCTGCACATGGTGACAAATTGACCGTAGGGGACAAGGTGCCTCAAAATTGCCTCTGAGATGAAGAGGTTTTGAATGTTCCGTTCTCCCCTCAGGACCGGAAACTGCAGATCCTGTCGGAATGGTGGAGACAGAAAAGAGATGGGGAAAGCGGGGATATGTCAGATTGTCAGAGAAGCAGGAAAATAGGAGAGGAAAGATAGAGAGAGCCCAAATCAGAGCCAAGTGAAGTGACGAAATGATAGAAAAGGAAAAAATCTTATATTGAAAAACCAAGGTGACATAGTTACCCATTCAGCATGTTGTGTATCAAAGGCTAAAGACTGAATCCTTCCGTGACATTGTGTGCAGCTCAGCTAAAAGGCAATAGAGATGGCCTCTGTCGGGTTCGGGTGAATTTTCAAAATCAGAAAATCCACCAACTAGCCAGTGTGGGTGCAACTTCAGCATTTGCCAAACACAGATATTTCTTTTGAATCTCAGATGTCAGTTGCAAAATTTACTCAGTGAATCTGACCTTTGCAGTAACATTTGAAGGGAAACGGTTGCCAGCCTGTGAAAAGTATATTTTCTCAGCCCCAGTCCTGGAGAGTTCATGAGTTAGTGTTGAACTTCACTTTGCTATCTGTGAGCAGATGATAACAGAAAGATTGAAGAGTGTGTACAAAGAGATTCAATATTAGAGGGTCAAGTCAGATCAATACTCGGAGTATTAACTGATCATTCTTGTTTACAGTCAAGTGGGAATCCATCTAGGTGTTTCTAGAAGCACTTAGGATCAATGGAAATAAGGTTAGAGTGGATTAAACAGTCCTGGACCGCCTTCCTCGAGATGTCACTCATGGAGGTGACTTGTTAGAGTATCATGTAACTCACTTTGGAGGGTATTACTTGTTGAGATCTCTCTCTGTCACAAAAGGCACTCACCCCTCTATCAACATTTAAGATGTACACGTGTATCCTAACAGAAGCACATTCTACCATTTTTAAAATCATTTTCCCCTAGTCAACACCAATAAAAATGCCAAAGGCAAAAGAGATTATACTCCTAAGTACACACTCTTCCATCGGATGGAGTACGTTCCCATTAGTTGAGGGAGTTTTTCTCGCTCCAGTCATCTTGGCTGGCTGTCTCCAGTCAGGCCTACCTGTGTGCTAATCAGGCCGTCTCAGCTCCTTAGATTCCTCCCCAGGGACAGCACAGCCACCAGCACACTTAATTGGTTCATTTGTTCCGTCATGTTTTGCTGAGCAGAGACAGAACGAGAGGAAATGCTGCACTGGAACCATTGTCTCTACGCTCGTCTCCAAGGGTAAGGGAAAGTGACACATGAATGCTCTCCAAGATAGATAAATAAAAAGGATGAAAGTTAGATAAAGCGTCTAATGAAAGGATGAAGGCAATTCATTTTCCCATCGCACAAGAATGAAGGCTTTGTTTGATTTACTGTATGTCCTCCGAGTTGGAGGAGTTTAACGAGGAGAAAGGAGAGGAGATAGCGTGGTGAGATTCTATCTGTTTATCTTCCTCTTTGTCTAGCTTTGTCAAACTCATATGCACAAACACACACTTACATGCAGGCACATATTAAAAACTTGTTGTTTATCTGTATACACCATACTTAAAATATCCTGTAGTATCCAACGGTGGCCTCTACTGCCACACACACAAGCACACAGGCATACACACACACAAGCAGAAGAGGGTGAAAATATGTACCAAATGTTGTGACATATATGAGCCAGTTACTGGAATATAACACGGTCACATAGGGAGCTTGGCTGACATAGTGCCTCCGCTTGTGCTCCCCGAGCTTATCACTTCCATCTGATGAATGGGTTAGATTGGATTGGGGGGCAGGCACAGGGAGAGCGAAGGGTAGAGGGACAGTAGAAAAGAAAGGGAAAGCAACCAAGGCACCGTGCAGCTTAATTCTCTTTAGATTATCTGCTATGATTTTCCAACATAAAATAAAGATAGATAAATAAAACCCAGAACCATGCTGAATGAATAACAATGAAAAACCATAAAGGCTCCTGGGCATCTCCAAGTAATTTATTCACCATTTGCTGGAATACCTGGAGCGAGAACAATTCAGTGGAATTGAAGGACGGAAAAAGAAATGGAACATTATGTTGTAGTTGATGGGAATAAAATCACATCTCCCATTAACTCTAAGGATAATACTACCATAGTAATCAAATGATGCCTCATCAATATTGATGCTTATGTGGTAGAGGAGAAATAGCGGCACCTGATTAGTGATACTCCCCTACTGTGGAGTATTTCTGAGCCTTACATCAATACCAAAAGTGAGACTTCTGCTTGAAATGACATAAGAGCTTTGGGGACATGAATTTTGCAAACTGTGATAAATTTTTGGGGAATGCCACCTGCTCACATCGGCACATAAAATTTTACTAGAACCCAGGCGTATTGTAATAATGTTAATTGTGGGGCCTGACGTACACACTGTCAAAAAGTCTGTCCCGTGAAATGAGTGCCGCTCAAAGGCTCATTCACAGCAATCTAATGACCTCTTGTATAAAAACTGTTTCAAGTTTCTCATTTACTTCACAGTCCTCAGCAGTTAGACAGATGAGCCTTATTTGGAAATGCACCATGACAATCTGTCACCTAATTTTGACCCACTTCTGTTTCTTATTCTTTCATACTAATCAGTTTCATTTAAGTAAGACCATGGCATCAAAATCCAAACGAGACAAGAGGAGTCATAAATGAGGATGAGAAGCCAACGTGCCAGTGCCAGGGTAATGACAAGCACTTGAACTCCAAATGAATTCTCCTTCTTAATCTATCTTCTCACTGAATCACAACCCTGTTTCTGTTCCATCTGCACAAAGCCCAATCCAAACCAACAGAGTAGCACTGTCAGTGAAGAGATGACACTCCGCACAGCACAGGACTGCAGAACATGATGATAGCTAACACACTCACACAGTGACAGATGGATCAGTGCTAACCAGCAGACACCATTACACTGAACCTTGCAGAGTTGAGTGGAGTAGCTAGTGCAGTGAACAGGACATCTCCACCACTACTCATAGAAGAGATCGCTGTCAGCCGGCTCTTTAATGACCACTTACAGGAGAGGGATGGGCAGAGTCCAGCTCGCACTTCCCCACCTCCAGCAGGAATTATATGGAGATAGAACCACTCTTGGCTGGTTGCCCTGCCGTCACAGTGTCTGAGTCCGCTTTGTGAGCTCCGTGCCTGGGTAGAAGGATGGGGAAGGCTCGGCCTGATGTCCAGAGGCTGGGCAGGGGCTGAAGCAGCACTGAGTTATACCCCAAAGGAGCTCCGGCTAATGGAGGTAGGTCGCTCGGACATCTGTTTCTGGTGAGCGGAGGAGACAGAGAGAGAAAAAGATGGAGATTAGCAATAAGGAGGAGGCTAGGAAATGGTCTATTGCATATAAGCTTGTGTGTTGACTTTGCACGCACACACACACACACACACATACAGGCAGACACTCACAGATGTCTTACCCGCATATTCTTTTACAAACCACTTTGGAATACAAACTACTTGGTCCAAATTGGGAGCATTGAGTTCAGTGCCACCACATTCTACCCAGCCTCCCAACATTAGCATCCAGCGACCAATCTGTGTCACGCTGACAGACTACATCTTACTGCATGCCCTCACTAAAACCAGGAGAATGTCACAACACTCACATTGCTCCACATCATCCACACTATGATGGATGCAACAGCAGCAGCATCACACAGGCTGCAGCTAAATGACTCTGCTAACCTTTTACAACATACAACTAGCCGCCGCAACGCTTATCTTCGCAAACAGTGCGGCGCAGATAACCGGGGGCCTCACATCCTATTTGTGCACATATACCCCTAGGACTGCTCAGTCTGTTGGAACCACTCTGAATTCATAGGCTGTAACCCTGGCATGAAATGTGTTGTTTTACATGTGTATGACGTGAGAAGAAATAATGACAATACTACCTGAGGTTATAAATGAAAATTTATTTTAATTTCTTAATGGACTAGTCTGGCTTATGTGGAGCAGGCGGCTTGTGTGTGTGAGTATACGTGCATATCCCGTGTCATTCACACCAGATAGATGAAGGGACAGCCAGAGAGAGAGATATAAAAGATTTCCAGTGAAACGATGGAGACGCTGTGATCCATAGTAACCTAGTTAGTGATTGAGTCCATGAGGGAGTGTTGGTGTAGTGACACTGACAGAGCTGTTCTTTTTGTGTCTCCTAGACAGACAGAAACACACACACACACACACTCTCACACACACGCACACACACAGAAGCACACATAGTTTGACAGACAGTTAGAGACCCTGCCGTCTGGGAAAAGGAGACAGGAAGGAGATGAAACGGCACAGATCCCTGTGGAACGTTGTATTTGACTGGATCTACGACAGCCATTTGAAGCTTAAATCCCGACAAAACATGCTTTTTACATGCATTTTTGTCCATAGTGACAGCTCACATTCATGGCTCCATGGACGGCACATGGGACTGGCAAAGCGAAAATCCCTTGATGTGATACACTGCAGGGAGCAAATGATGGCCTATCATAGTCAGGAGTATATTATACATATAGAGCAAAATAGTATGTGCCAGTGTACACTGTTGCTGAACATGACAGACTGATTGAAAAGAGATCTGATATATTTGACCTTTTCTACTGACCTTCAAGTCTCACTTTTCCATCAGTCAACTAACTTGAATTGCACCAGTGTGTCTGAAAATGACAAGCATCCAGTTCTTCTGAAATTCTATCAAATACAGTAGTATAAATCTTAACCGTTGCCTTATTATTTTATGCCTGCTGTGAGGGAGACAGAAAGAGAGGAAGGTTGACAGAGTAAAAGACTCCCGTCTGCTTGTGATAAGGAAGTTGAATGCAAAGAAAGGGTGGTAAATTATCTTTCATGACGCTTTGTGGAGCCGCTATCCTGCTCCGGGCTTTGAGGACATACAGTAGGTGTTATCACGTGAGTCAGTGCAGGGGGGAGAGGGGTTGATAGGCCTGATCCATCCCCTGCTATGAGAGCCTATCTCTAGGTAAAGGCACATAGATTTGGCCTTTTGCTGGAGGCCACAGGGTGCAGAGCCTGCAGGGCCTGATCGCTTTTAAAAGGCAGCGCTGCCGTCTGATGGCAAATTCCTTCACAAAGCCATGTTCCCAAGAGAAAGATAACAACGCTTCAGAGTGTTCCACCCACAGTGTCACCGACTAGATCTCACATCTAAAGACAAACAACACGGGAGAGGCAGGAGTTAGAGAAAGTGAAACGCCGACTTGAATTGGAACAGGTGAGACAAGTCAGGTCATCATGCTCTTCCCTTCTTCTGCAAGTTTCACTTCCATAAACAAGCTCAGGCATTTTGATAGGAAGGCAGCGCGGCCTTAAAACTCAAGTTTGATCACTTGTCTACAAAGCTCCAACGCATTATATCATACTTTGCGTATTTTTTGCTGACAGATAAACAATCCAACAGTCTTTGTAGAATGCGTGTGAATTTTGCTTTACAGTCATATAAAGTTCACTCAGGGTCTACACAAATGAGACTGTCTCTGGGGAAGGTGATTGGCTAGAGATTGCAGTGGCAAGGGTTCCCACTGAGGGACGAATGTACAATGGGGCCCTGAGGGGCCTGTTGGAGAAGGGCGTTTAGCCTCCAAGTGGCCCCCTGTGGTAACTCTATCTCAGGGGTGGTGGGGGGCTCTCAGCTGGGGCTAAGTGGAGGTGTGTAAGTCAGCGTTCCTCCCCTCCGGCTGTACCACCTCCCAGAGCTGGGAAATAGAATTGGTGACTGATGGTTTTGGTTCGTTTTCTGTTTCCACACTTTATTTGCTGGGTAGGAGCACTTTGTGTCGTGTGTTTGTGATAACCTTGAAGAGCAATGTGATAGATAAAGCGGCAGCTGCGTGGGAGTTTTATCACA
>OMLB01043035.1:46961-62463 GCA_900302555.1 Myripristis jacobus
TGCCAAATAATAAAAAATAATAATAAAATAAATATAAGTAATAATAATAATAATACAGAGCAAATTCCAATGATTATTTCTAATACTAGAGTATAAACATCTGTATTAGCACTATTCTGGAACTGCAATTAGTTTGTAACTGAGACAAATAACAACACTGTGACTGTGTCTGGATAGATAACCGAAATTCTCCAATCTCCTGCTGCTCCAAAAATTCCAGACGACACACTCATTAGTTTGCCGTACCCCTGCCTCAGACAGGCAGAAAACAATTAAATATGAAACACAAATTCTGGTATTTAACCCTCTTGTTATCTTCAAATTTACTAAAATTTTTTTACTCATGCGATCAACTTGACCCCAGTAATTAAAGCCTCCAGAAAATTATAAGAATTAAAATTGTTACCCCAAGTTTATGTGCCAGGTACTTTATGTTTTTTTTTTTGTTTGTTTGTTTTTTTGTCAACTCTGCCTCTCTAGACATCAGAATTCTTGTGGGAATTACTCCTTCATGTCGTGCGATGTGTTTGAGGATTATAAAATTTCATGTTATTCATTATTTGTTTACTACAGCTAAACTCTGGCGGTCAAATAGACCCCAGAAAAACACCAATGTATACAAGATGTGTACAGGACATTGAAAAAAATAATCATCATGTTAATTTTTTGTTGTCCGCATTATATTAGGAAAAGTCTTTACATATGAAGCAAACAAAAATGATTGAATTGGAAGAAAAACTGAATTAGATCAAATTAACCCCAAAGATAATATAGGAAGGTTTGCACAAACTGTCCTGTGCTGTGTCTGTCACATGTATATTTGGTCTCCTGCCTCATGATGCAGTCCTTCATGGCTCCCTGTGGAGTTGAGCTGGAGCAAGACACATGCAGGTACCATGTGACCTGGATGTGAAGTCCATGTGACCCCAGCTGCCAGAGGAGTGTGTCAGACAAGGGGTCTCTTCCCCCTGCTTTAAGGGGCTGTCCGTGCGATCTGTGATGCCAAGAGGTTGCACGTCGAGCTGATTGCACATTGGATGCGTGAAAAATGGCAGGAAGAGTGAGAAAATGGCAAAGTTGTGTCCTGCTCTCCCTGCAGCCCTGACACCAGCACCGGGTTTGTCCCACCGCTGAACCACACCAGCCCAGAAGAACGGAAGGGCATATTGATTCAACATGCAGGCTGCTCCGGCGTCCAAGCTCTGACAGAGCCCAGACAGAGGGATTTAGGGAAGCCTGTGTCTGAAATGTGTTTGCATGGTAAATCACAGCTGGCTACCTGCTTTAGTATCCTTTACTTATTTTATTTCACAGGTCTGTGAGCCACTTCACAACTAGACTAACACCCCTCCAAAGCCATTCAGCATGGATGACCTGCGCCGGCTGGGATGCATACACCGTGCGCACGCACACAAGTACACACACATGCGCTCACATTCAACACAGACACACACACTCGCATATACACAATTTCACAGCAATTCATCATTTCTCAATGTCATTTTTAATGAGTTTGAGATCACATCAAGTCATATCCGTCTCAAATCATAAACTTCCATAATAAGTCGGAATACATCGTTCACGGTAGTAGGCGTACACTCCAGCTCTGTAATTGTAATATATTGGACAATATGTCTGAATTATATGCTTCAACCTCTGGCCAGTAATAGCAAAATATTTTTCTCCTTATGTATAGCACAGTAAATATATCCTATTACGGTACTTGGCAAGGAGACCGTGGCCAAAATAGCATAAAGTAGTCTATTATAAAAACAACATTCAACTGTTTTGTTGTTAAAACATGATCACTTTGATGAATTGTGATATTGACATGAACATATAATATAATGGCCTATTTTGAGAGTGAAAGGAAAAAGCAACAACAGGAGGACCAAGATTACAATGAATAACAACTCTATTATGTCCCTTGTCCTCTATCTCTCGTTTTCCTTTCGCTCTCTAATCTCATTTCACAGGGGACCACAGCGAGGAGGAAGGAAGTTTTCCCGCGGTATCACACAAGGGACTACTCTTCCACAGGAGGAAAAATGAAGCGAATGAATAAAGAGAAAATCGAATTCCTTCAGCCGTTGCAGGAGTGCCAGGCAATGAATCAGCAGAATAAATTCTCTCCAGAGATAAACAAACATGATATTTCAGCTGGAAGCCACGGGACGGGAGGACTGCTGCCGCTCTCGTAAAGTTCAGCGCGCTCCAGACCGTAAAAGGAGCCACCTTCTCAATCAGGAAAGCCTCTGGCAGGGAGGACTTTACAGCCGGGGCTATATGTGGCAAAAACACACACATAGAAAGACTCAACACATCCACACACATGGCCTCCGGCAGGACGTTAACACCTCAGATATACAGCCTCATATAGAAAACCATTAAAGTGGGATTTGGAACTCACTGTCAACACTCTGAGTGCTCGTAGGTTTGATTTACACAACTGTGCGTTCAATACTGTACCTGCATGTTGTATATACATACTGTAATAAAAAAAAAAACATGCAACTGACTTGAGATATGCAGAAAACCTTGAACTGTGAACCTTTCACTGACTCGGTGCCTGATTTACTTCACTCGTGTTATTGGACAGCAGCCTGCGCTGATTTTAAGAATATGCCGAGAAGATGAAAAGCACAGGTCGACAAACCTGTGCATCACCGTGAATGGCAGGTGTGTCATGCTCCAATATATAGTGGTGCAAGTTTAAGGAGACATCCATGGCTTCTGCGTTGTGGCTCAAAAACGATAACAAGGCAACAGTGACAGCCAGAGTCAACATTTATGCTGTTGACTTTAAAGGTCAAAGTCCTGTGCATGTTCCCCAGCCTTTTTCACACCTTCAGGCAGAGGCAGGAGCGGCAGATGTGAGAGAGCCACTCATGTGCAGTGAAACTTGAAAAAAGGATGCTGAAGGCTGTGTGTGGAATAGGCATTTATGGATTCTTTGAGGAAAACAAATAGGTTGATTTCCACATTTTGGCAATCCATAAGATATCAAATTTGACAGTTGTTTAAAGTAAAACAAAAAAGAAAGCTGAACCGGTATGTGCACTTTTGGCAAAGACAGAAAATTAGGCATAGCATATGAGACAGTTGAGGATTTTTTTTTCTTTCTTTTTTTTTTTCAGGATGAGATCAACCATGAGTTTTGCTTGTTTAGCAGAAGGTGTCTGAGTCAAACTCTTGGCTGGGCTGCTCTCTGTTTGACTAATTTATTGGATTGTTTCCAAACACACAGAACTCTTGCCTTGACAGGTTTAAATGATTTCCATAACACAGAGACACATTACTTTGGCAGGTAGAGAGTGTTTTGGAAGAACAGCTCTGGGAAACTCCGGAGCTGCTGCTTGCTCTTGTCTTGCTGGAAGGAAACAACACATAATTGGACCCTGCACTTGTATTATTGGAGCTGTATAACACTTGTATTGGTGATGCCAGCTACCTTTTGGAGATAAATGGTTTGTTTTCGGTTTTAAAAAGAAATATATAAAAGCAGGACACATAGCTGCTTTTTCCTGTGTAATTACAACACGATTTCTCTTTTCTCTTGGGATAGATATTTGTTTCCTTTCATACAGTAAAATCTGGCTGATGTAAAACCTTATTGCAGATAACAGCGATTAATTTTTTCAAACACTCTACATTTCCACTCAGCGGTGTGAACAGTCGGAAAGAGGAAGATTCCTTCCCACCAGAGGATCTCACTCAAAATCGATAGGAGCCACCAACATTGTGAATGACTGCACTATCATCCTTCACTATTTATAGCGTGCGACGCTCCGTGAACCGCGAAATTAATAAATAGCATGCTCAGTAATTGCCTGGAAACCAAGGGCTGTGGCAGAGTGAGGTATGAAATCAGTGGCATCAAACCGGGCTTCTAATAAGTTGTCACATTATTGTCATTGACCTTCAAGCAATTAAAACAGAGGGAAAAAGAGAGGGAGAGAGACAGAAAGAAGAGGGAGGGGGGGCAACAGGGAGGTGGGGTTAAGAGCAGTTGAATTGATGGGAGTACTGGAGGACTCTATTAGGGCACGAGGATCTTCATTAAAAGGTACTGGCAGAGAGAGAGTGAGAGCCCCAGAGAGCAGAGGCTTTGCCAATGGCTGGGTTTAAACAATCTTTAGCTTAATCTGATGGCAATGACACAGAGGGGCTTATAAAATCAAAACCTGCTCTATTCAAGCAAACATCAGGGGTTAGGAAAAAAAAGCAGTCGGCTCTAAGAATAAGATCCTCCGCACCCGATTCTTTGGGTAGAGCTGCAGGAAAATGACAGATGTTGGACAGTTTGCACAAGGTAATTAGAATGTGTCCTCCTGCATCACTTGGAGAAACACATACTCAAGCACTCACACTCCTATACACCTACACCTATGCATTTCCTATTCAAGGAGCCTTCAGCTTAGTCTAACAGACAGATGTGATGCCTTTCTTGTTGAAACAGGTTGTTGGGGTGGAGATTAACACATCAGTGAGGCATCTTTCAAAAGGGTAAACCAATGAGTGATCAGTTTGGGAGGGAAAGGCAGTTGTATTTGATGGGAGAGGCATGATTGTTTGAGAATGGGATGGTTTTTTTTGTTCATGCCTATATAGGTTGAGCATGACATCATCATTCCAAAAACACTGGTTTCCAAAATGCAGAAGTGAAAGGATTTTGATATTAAAATGACAAAAAAAAGTCATTATTTTGCAGAAGTAATGGAATGAAGTTGGACACATTCTCTTTGTGGAAATGTTGGTCTCGGGGTAAGGAAAAACTGTCTCACATTTCAGACTAATTGGCCATTGCAGTGGATGCGGCCTCACATAAAAATGCATGTGATACCTGGATGGATTCATACAACACCATGACACTTTGTGGAAAGGAAGATCACTTTTCACACTGATTGGCCCAAGGTGGGTGAGGCAGGGTGTGTGTTATTGGAGTATCCAAAAAGAACGAACTAACATATCGATAGTTACATAGCTCTACTGAGTGCTTTCTAGTTGCTTTCTACTGTTGCAGTGTGCGTTGCAGCATTTCCTTGTCTTGCCTTCCTTGCTAATGGTTGACCTTACCTACTTGAGTAAAAAGCAGTAAAAAGTAACATAAAGAAAATACCAGTCATCACTGTTTAACCGCTGGAATAAAGCCTTTCGGTTTCAGCCTTTCATTTGTTAGTCAACCCCTCCACCTGACAGTGAGCCTGCCACTCTTGAGTTTGATTGATGGAACAAAAACAAAGTAATGGGATTATGATTACTGGTGGGAAATGCATTTTACAGATAGATCCTGTAAGAAAACGCCCATTGGCAAAGGTAATGTTTTGCAGGAAACGCGGGTTTGTAGCTGGTGGATGCTGGGAGTTTTTGTGTCCTTCTGCAGGTGCAGTGTGAGACGGCGGCAGAATTACAGGAACGGAACAACAGCAATCCCCCTTGCTATTCTAGGTGAATGAGCAGAGAAAAAGAGAGAGATTGAGGGAAGGAGAGAGGAAGAGAAACAAAGAGGAGCGAGGGCGGGCAGAAAGTAAGGGGTGAAGGGGGTGGATATCGCCCAGCGCTCTTTAATAACCAGGGCAGCGGAGGTCCAGGAACCAGAGATGAGCAGCCCAGTGGACGCTAGAGGAAGGGCAATGGGGTCACACGGCACGGAGAGGGACGACATACAGCATCGCACCCACAGGAGATTGATGTGTTTCCCAGCAATCTACAAGCCCATAAAACAAAGGGCACAGTCTGTGGCCAAGCTTAAAAACCAACCAGGGAATTGGTGTACAAAAGTTCATCTGGCACTGTCATAACATTGCAGCACGGCAACACAGCCTAATAGCATCCGCAACTACAGGTAGCAAGACTATTTTCCTTTTAAGTGCACAAAATAAAAGCTGAAATTGTTATTCATTTACGTCGCATGGAGTAATGGATGCACTGTAGATATGCATTTGTAATATGGAATCATTCCTGTTGAAATGAGAAAACATGCTTTCACCTTGATGTTCTCTGCCATATTCAAAGCTACCTTCTATACACAAAAAAAATGAAGAAAAAAATACCTTTCATAGTGCGTTCACTGTGTGTTTAACGCCACACATTCAAAAGGCTCCTTCTTCAAAGAGCTCCTTTTGACTCATCAACAATTTACACTGTGTACAACGTTCAAAGACTCAAGGTAATTTTCAATATTTCAAAGCAGCATTTACAATGACCCCCCTCAGGACATATAACCTCCCGCAGGGCCTGAATACCTCAGCTGACGTTCTAGGCCCAGCTCTGAATTTATAGCACTGGCTACCGGTCCTGGCATTAGTGTTACCATCTGCTATATTTTATTCCAGCAGCCACAGTATCTCCCACCAACTGTATATGACTTTTGACAGTAAATGCATTGTCTTTTAGGGTTGCGCTGAAAGATCAAAGAGCATTTCAATCTGTGGCGCCTTGTTTCAATGCAGTGAGGAGGGTTGCATGAGCATCTTCAAAGGAAGACAAGTCTTATTAATCATCGCGCGTCTATGTCAACACTGCGGGGAGGCGAAAGCAATATACTTAAAGCTTAACATCCATCCAAAATGAGTGAAACATTGGGCCCAAGCTTTGATTATGCAATGTTCGCAGAAAACTATGTAAACCCCCAAAAAAGAAAATAGGCCCTGTATCTTGTAACTGAAACAGAGGCACTCCACTGTAATATATATCTCCTAATGAATAACAACCCTGCCATTACGTGAAAGAACAGTCATCACATGCTGTGCAGCATATCAGCTCTGCTCACTGTGTTCTTACAAAGAGGTTTTACCCCTGAACACAGAAATAGATTAATCACACCACACCTGCATTTGTCTCCATTCCAAGTAGATACATCTTGAAGTCATTCTGTGCTGCAGTGTTATTTTCACAATGCTCTTTTTTTTCTTCTTTTTTTTTTCTTTCCTCCAACAGAAAGTTATGTCAACTAGGCTGGAGGTGGTGGAAATTTGTGATTCAACACTGCCACTAGTGGACCAAGTCTGTAAATTCAGGTGCATAAACACCTGCAGTACAGTCTATAGCAGGCGCCGCAGTAAGGGAAATGTTCATTACCTATATCTCTTGGATGCTCAAGGTGCCCATACTGAGCTGCTCTCATACAGGAGAGTTCAAGTCTTAGCCGGGTAATGTGGTTAATCAATTAGAGGTGCT
Source organism: Myripristis jacobus (assembly GCA_900302555.1). NCBI lineage: Eukaryota > Metazoa > Chordata > Actinopteri > Holocentriformes > Holocentridae > Myripristis > Myripristis jacobus. The sequence continues at coordinate 54,141 of OMLB01043035.1, forward strand.
CTTCCCTTGAGGGTATTCACATTAACTTGAGTATAGGTTTTCACTTAGAGTGGATCAGTGATCTCTGCAGTGGTTTCCCCCTCTAGACTTCTTTCATTATCTAAAATGAGAGCATATTGGAGGGAGGGGGGCACAAAGGTTGAGTGGGTTGGGAGGTGTGTGTGTGTGTGCATAAGAGTCATATGCACATCTCCTGTCACACCTCAGCACTGAGGTCTCTGTGTATCAATCAAATGATTTTATCCATCACCATCAGCTCTCCGCCATAAAGAGTTATGACATGAATTGCATTTGGAGAATATAAAAAAAAACATGTTTCTCAGACAGCTATGGTGTTCCGTCATTGTCATAAAAAAAAAAATCAAATCATTGCGCTTCCTAGATCCTCCCCCACTGCAGTATTCGTTTGAAGGGATCTATTCAAAACCTCACATAACCCCCTGCATTCACTCTCATCCATACAAATCTGTTCAGTCTCTCTTGGAGAATATTCTATTCACTGTTTTGTTCTCTGCCTGGACTTTGTCCACACTTACTTTCTCTAGTTTCACAAGTGCAGCTAAAAATAGGCTCAAAATAAATGAGGCTGGGCAAAGACAAAACAGGTGGGTTCAAGGAAGTCCACATCATCATTTCAGCAACACAAGCAACTGGTTGAGACTTATTTGTAGTAACTGAAGCAGTGCAGCACTTGGAGTTGCAGGTGTGCCAAAAAGTGACGATAAAAAAAAAAAGAAAAAAAAGAAAACGCAGAATATGTTTCAAAATAGCTCAAAATGTACATGCACACCTTGATGACAATCTTTAGCAGTAGTTCTCCAAAGGTGGGCCACGATATAAATGTGCCGCACAGCTTGACTCTGTCAGTTCATATGCAAAAACCGAGTGAATAAATCCAATAAAAAAAATCTTGACTTTAAAATGTAAGAAATATCCGGTAGCAGCGCTTCTATTTTGATCTATCATTTCCCACTGCAGCATGTAAATAAGATCAGCTCCATGTGAGGGGAAGCTAGCTAGTTCCACAACATGGCCAAGTGAAAGCATGAATTAATATGATATGGTAATATGTTGAACATATATATGCTGACCTTGGTTTTACATGTATTGAACATATCATAACAAGCCGTGACCAGCCTGCAGCCCAAGAAAACATGTCTTCTCGTTATCCTTTTCAGCATAGCAACTAAATATTTTGTTGTCCTGTTGTTACTATTAATCCTATTCACATATTAGCGTTTTGGAGGCCTGAATTAGTCTGTAGTTTCTGTTTTGATATCTTGAACTGCTTTATTTGTACTTTCTAAACTTCATCTTACAAACTTTCTGATCAGAACATGCTTTTTTTCTGTGTATTTCAGTATGTGCACACTTCTGTATATACACTGCTTCTATCTTTCAATATGTTCAGATAATAATTATGAAAATGGACAATAATTTACATGCATTCCTAAGCATGTTTTCACTTTTTCTGTATATGGTATGAGTTCTCTGATAAATGTATACCCATCTGGAGGCTCCTACATGGTTTCGACATGTGTAAATTGAATTAAATTCAGTGTTTATGGTGGTGTGTTTTCATAAAATATGCTGGCCTTCTGTAGCCTAGACATTTTTTGTGCAAAAAACCTCTTAATGTGATAAACATGCAATGTGTTTATATGCTGTAAATTCACATATTTTCTCTCTTCACATTCTGACTCTCATAGTATGTTATACATTCCATATCATGATGTTTTTGTACATTTCTTGCTTATTTTATACTACAAATGCTTCATATTTGTGGTATATTTTCATAGGTTACATTTTTCATTCTTTTTGTTTGCATCAGAATGTTCTATTGCTGTTACTTGCCACACACCCTCATAATGCCCAAGTTCATTTTTTAATTCGTATAACTTAACACTCTATATGCTGTGTAATATTTACAGCATTCTTATTTATTTATTTATTTTTATCATACTTCTCTTTGGTGTAGTCTAGTGCTATTTGCTGCAGCCACCAACTAAATAGAATTTTATATCTTATATATTTTATTATTGCAACTATACTGTGGATGTGCTGTAGGCTGTAGGCAGTATAAATCAAAATATATTTTAAATGTCACTTGCGTGTACAAATTTTTCTTTTGGTGAATTTGTGGGCCTAATTGTACTAAACATTTGTGATGGAAGGTGCCCACTTGAAAGCACAATCAACCCACCCTGTTAACTACTGGGTTTCAACACAGGCACTCACCAAAATGGCACAAGAGATAATTGCTGTGCATCAGATCCTGGATATTTGTTATTTTTAAATGGGTGAAATGATGGAGAAAAACAAAAACGCGCCCTCCAATGCGGCACTTTGTCCAATCTTTTCTCCTTTCCATAACTTCATCCTTTGTTGTTGTCACTCCTTTCACCTCCGTGCCTCTGCATTGCCTGAATCTCATCTGTCCTGCAGCCCTGCATCCTCTGATCCCCTCTCCATCACTGGCTCCCTCTACCAGCCTGTTCCCCTCCCAACACTCCATCACAGTAGCAGGGAGCCCTGGAGATGTCTCCCTGCTAAGGAGTGATGTAGTGGGCCGCGTTAACAGACCCTCTCGGCCACTATTATTAACCAGGCCGGGGCTTCATTTCTCATGGCCTACAGAAACACACGCGCACAAACACAAACACGCAAGTCAACAGAATGACACGCACACCCGACCACGCACACAAATTTCACTCAGTTCTCTCACTGACGATAAGGCGACGTTCAGTGTTTTCTTATTTTAGAATTAATGTAGCAACAACTGCATTTGAAGACCTTGATTTGGTAGTTGAATTAATGAATTAGCAGCAGTGCATTACAACGATGACAGGACTATTTCTCCTCAGCTCCACAACTCCCATGGCCAATGATAAAAGCAGTATTATTACCACAGTATGCAATATTCAAACAAGAGATTTGTCATCTAATGAAGAGAATTACATTTCAGACTCCATGTATAATTCATTGCCATCAACCTTAATCCAGTACTCAGCACTGCAGACACAGACTGCAAATGAAGTACAGCAACACACAAGTGCTTTATTTTAATTCATAAATTATATTCAAATTCAAATGCATTAGAAATTTAGAGAGGTTCTGGATATTCATGGGTAGAAGGCCAGGCTGGTAATGTCAGACAGTGGTGTGTGTGTGTGTGTATGTGTGCAGTGGTGGTGAATGTGTGTGAAGTTATGTTTTACTTTCTCTCTTCCTGTGGTGTATGACCAAAATCTTTTTTTATTTTTTTTGTTGATGTGTTGCAGAGTGCATTTTCTTGCTTGACTTGCGTAGTATTCTTTCATTAGTCTATCCCTATCAGCAGAACTGCCATTCGTCTGTCGGAGAGAAAGAGCCTTAGCCTTCCAGTGTAGTGTATCGAATTCCTTTACCCCCTAGTACAGCTAGTGCTGCTAGCTAGGAAACAGAGTAAATATAACTGCTCCCTCTCTAGCCCACCAAGGCATTGATTTATACATAGCCTACTGCAGCTGGGAGCTACAAATCTGAAGGGAAGTCAGCTTATTCATAGAACAAAAATATAGTTGTTTCTTACATACATCTCAGAGGATTTGATGCACTATAGATGAGGGCTGTCAGAGCAGTGTGTAGGAGTGCGTGTCTACCAGACACAAATGTAAGTTGGCAAAACAATGCCAGCTGATGACATTCTGTAAGTCTGTGTGTCAGTATCACGGTGCCTTGTGAGCTTCGACACAGGAGAGGTGATTCTCAGAGCAGTTATCTATGGTATATTCACATTTGGCTTTTTTTTTTTTTTTTTTTTTTTAATCACTGATTCCTCATTAGAGGTAACGTGTTGGCCTGGGTGTGTTTGTGCGTGTCTGTTATTGCCTTATTTGTGACAGTGTTTGTGTGTGCGCCACAGTAATGCTGCACACAGCAGGAAGCCCACCTTCTCACTCAGGCAACAATTAGAAAAGAGAGGGAGGGAGGAACAGAGGGATGACTGCAGATGAGCATCTTTTACCGTGCACTGCCACAACATTTAAATAAGGCAGGGAAGGAAAAAAAACAAAAAACAAAGCAATGAGCACCGGAGTTTGGGGGAAATACAAAGAAAGGTAGAGAGACTTGGCTAAACAGGGAGGAAGACAGACAGTGTGGCTGCCAGGGGGGAAAAGGAACCAGTTGATGAGGAAAGATAGAAAGAGATGGAGACTTAAAAGAGAGAAAAAAAGGACAGAAAAGTACAAAAGGCCCGGGTCGAGGGTGTGTTCCTCTGTTGTGAGAGGGACCTTGTTGCGTGAGCCACTGGCTGTGGTGTCTGGCAGAGCATCAGTCCATGTGATCAGACAATGGGCGTCTGGCTCATCACCCAGTCACTTTGTTCCTCGTCTGACAGCCTCAAGGCCTGACTGACTGGTAGCTGATGGGTGAGAAAGACAGAGGGAAAGAGAGAGGAAGAGAGAATGCCTGTCCTCTCTCCTGCTTCCGCTCAATCTCAGCAAGGAGGAAATGAACAATACAAAGCAATTAGAACTACAGCAACACGGTCTAAAATTAGCTTTCCCGGGGGTCAGGAGGCAAAAGTAGACAGTTCAAAGGATGAGTTTGCTCATGTGTTATCCCTGTCTTTAGCATGCACAAATTCACAAAAACACACAAGTGCACACACGCAAACCACAACAAGATACATCACAGCTGCGTCCTGCCTACTGCCCTACAGGCTGTGATCCCGTTGCCCAGATAGAATTCCTAATTGATGTGACAAAGTGCCTGGGAGTGTCCGGTTTCCCCGGAGAGATTTTCTAAAACATCATCCCGACCTTTTCCTCCCACCCACCTCATCCTTCTGCATGCTATCCCTTTCACAACCATGTGCATTTAAACAGGGTAATAACACCCTCTTGACATCCGACGGTCGGATATTATTATGATCGCTGGATATTGACCGTGGTCACATGGCGGGCAAGCATGAGAGGACAGATCAAACATCAAAAGGCCTGGCCATAAAGCGACGGTGTTTGCAGAAATGGGAAGCATAGCAGCGCGTCAGCTTTCATCTTGTAAGATAATAGGCCAGTCATCTTGTTAAAAAGACATGGCTTTAGAGTGCAAAGGAGATGGGTTTGTCTGTGGAAGCTTTTAGAAGCTGTCAGTCTGCGAAACATGACAGCATCTCTAAAAATAATGCCTGCTTATAAACTCTATGTCAGGGGCTCAGGGCGTGTTAGGTGTCTACTTAAGAGACCGCAGTCTAGAAAAAAACAACATTTGAGCACACGTATGCACGTGCATGCATGCCCGTGCACAAACAATTTTACTGTCGGTCTTACATTTCACTGTCACTAAGAAACAAATGTAGCATGAAAGCATATGACCTATCCTTTGTCTTCCTCAACTTGGATGGGTGTTCTTGTTGTGTTTTGTTTCCCATTAATTAAGTGTGGGAGTGTAGTTAGCTAGGTGTCAGTCACTATTAATTTGGAAGTGGTGATCCACTCCGCTTTGTTTGTCAGTCTTCCTTTATCACACCATTGCCTGACACTATTGTCAGCCAAAATCATGATTAATTTGTTGAATTTAATGATGTATAATTTGGCAACTCCATTTTTAATAGCTGTCAACTTGATGACACTTTGAAGATGCAAATGCATTTGGAAGATTTGCTTAGTATAGGGAGCCTGTGTTTGGGTTTATTAACTGTGATTTGGGTGCTGAAACTGTTTCCAACAATTCAATTACGGCAAAAGAGCTGTTGTGAGAAATTAGTGGAATAAATGGAGATTTTTTTCTTTATGCTGTGTGTGTGTGTGTGTGTGTGTGTGTACATGGATATGGTTTTGTGCCTGTCTGCAAAAGCGTTTTCAGAGCAAAAGCCTGAAGAAACTGCTCAAAGTTGCTTAAAAACCTTGGTGGTGAAATTTTTTGTGTGCTTTCCAAAAAAAACCCTACAGTCTAAAACTAAAACTAAAAACAACCCATCATTGCAGCAACTGGGAATGGACCAGAGATCTTTTCTTTATAAGTATGATCTTTCAGTGTCCTTGTGTTGTGACCTTGACTGCATGACATAGCTGCTTTTTTATGGTATTTTTCACAGACGTGGAAGACAGTGGGACAGAAAGGGCCATTCACTGACCTGTGCAATGAGATCAATTCAGTGGCGATCCTCTGCAGAGAGATGCACTAATGCCTCTATCAAAGCCTGGCTGATTGTATGCCCGTCTACACCGTGTGTGCATGCATGTTTCCATGAGAGAGAGAGTGTGGCTGCGTGCATAATATGCAAGTGTGTGTGTGCATGTATTACTGTGTGCTCCAGCTGCCATGTGTGCTGGAATTCTCATTCAAACCTGTTTACCCTCCCAAGTCTTGATATGCAGCCATTTACATTCTGGAATGAAAAACAGATTCAGATTCAGGGACAGTTTCCAAGCCCCATTATTTGCCATCACTTTTAAATCAAAATCAATTTCCCCAGCCCCTGTTGTTCTCGTCTTGGGCTAAAATATTTTCTCTCCGAGTGTGTCTGATGAAAGGTTTTCTCTGCACAGCCCCAGAGAGCCAGCATGCTGAGGGGGGAGGCAGCTGTGTGCATATATGTGTGTGTGTGTGTGCGCGCGTGTGTGTGTGTGGTGTGTGCGTTTGTCAGTGTCACTCCCCTGGAACACATAGTGAATACGAGATGGCGGAGAGCAGTCAGCGCTGACCTAAGCTGCCCTGCACTGCTGTGTTTGTTTAGAACAGAGACTGAGTGCTTCATACAAAAGACAGATAACATCACCATGAAAGAAACACACGCACATGCACGTACGCACGCACAGACAGATACACCTCCTCGAAAGCGCTGCTCTGTTGTGGAGCGTGTTTGCTTGTGATGTGCAGTGTCTGCAGCGTTGTTTGTCCTCCTCCCCATGCTCGATCAGGTTGGATGAAATCGCGCTCTCCCTGCCGATGGCTGCGACACAGTAGTGGAGGGGGGATACAGATCTGTCAGCACACCAGGCAGACAGCACTTAAGAGACTCAGGGTAATGGCTGTTCGTGGGCCCTGCTAAAAACCCTCCCCTGTTGCTGAGGCTTAGTGTCACTTAGAAGGAGTGTGTGAAAGATGCAGCACACACTGCAGGGGACTCTAACAAGATGCCTGCCAACTGTAAAGACAAGCTCCTCGCCCCAGAAATGCCAAGACAGTAATGCCCATTTAAACCTCCAACTGGTCAATGTTGCCCGCTCCTGTTTTATTGTCTTGCATTTAGCGTTTATAAAGTGTAAGATGTCCAGTATTTGTTTCAGCAGAAGCCTATTGCATTATCAATAATATAGTTTTTGTTAGCTGTTAGTAGCATAAAGTCCCACCCATCCCAGAGGGGAAACCTTCCATTACTCTTCGTTGACTTTAGGATTATATTGTGTCACAATGACCCCTTGTGAGTTTTGGTTTATTAGCAACCAAGAAAAAAATGTGTAAATGCTGCTGTGTGGTAGGATGCATTAAAATGAAGTTCAAGTATCCTCAGTTAAGTTTCTATAAGAGCCCAAACTGAAAAAAAACAAGCCTGGAAGAAATAAAGTAGATACAGGCCATAATGCTGAGGAGGTCCTGACACTCAGTATGTTTACACGGACAGCAAGCATCCTGTCATCAATGTCACACATCCAACTGTCAGTTTTGCCATAAGCAATGTAGTTAATCTTGAGTGAACTGTAAGCAAAATCATTTTGAGAGTATACAGCTTCTGTTGCAGTGGAATGTGGATAAATGTAGGGTTCCCAGCCTCCGTGCGGCCTCATCACATGAAACAGCTGCTTAACTTTATTCGACAACTATGCTGATATTGAAAAAAATGGATGTAACAGCAACTGCAAAGCTTTTAATCTTTATTTTAATTGCTCCTTTACTTAACTGTTATTGATTGTAGTTAACTTATGAAAACATTAGATGAGATGAGTTTATAATTTCATCCTAAATTATGATCAACAACTTGTATTGCATTTGTATGTAACATTCACTTTTTCTTTCACTTGCCACCACTTTTCAAAATGACAATTGCACACATTTAGGAATAAAGAGGATGGCAAGGGATACATGTTACTGGTTTCTATTGTGTCCTCCAAATTCTGCTGAAAGAAAGCTGCATATCCAGGCCATATTCAGCCGTGTTGAATGGCTATGACATACACTACCAGTCAAAAGTTTGAACACACCTTCTCATTTCATGATCTTTCTTATATTTTCATGACTATTTACATTGTAGATTCTCACTGAAGGCATCAAAACTATGAACGGACACATATGGAATCATGTAGTAAAAAAAAAAAAAAAGTATAAAAAAAAAAAA
>OMLB01043036.1:0-14850 GCA_900302555.1 Myripristis jacobus
CAACACTCTCCTTCATAAAAGAAAAGAAAAAAAAAAGTCAGACTGCAACAGAACTGACAGGAGCCAAGGAGTTTAATTTTCTACAATAATGAATATACACATAAACGGGCAAGCACTTTTTTACATGTTCATCCCTGTGAGTCAGAACAGTTGAAAATGATGTGATAGCGGTAGAATTTAGGTAGCTATGATGGAAGAAATAATTCAATTACCAAGCATCAATCAAGCACATAGCAGCCTCCTGTGTGTTGTGTCCTTCACTCTGTCTCATGTGTCCTGTCCTGTATCACTTGTTCCTGTCCTGTCGCTGTTTAAAAGTGCACCAGCCAGGACAAAAGATGATGAGTTACCAATTGACAATTAAATAACTATTTGATATGCCCATCGTAACTCGAAGTATAGATCCTATTAAATATAATGAAAGGTGGAGATATAGCTGAGGAATTCAGACTGGCACATATTGTATTGCTCTGTCTCATCATGTAATTTTGAAAACATCAGCTTTCAGCAAGTGTGGCTACAGACACTGCTATATTTGGTATCTTGGAAAAATGTAAAAAATCTGCATACAAAAAAAAAAAAAAAAGGAAAAAAAAGGAAAAAAAAACCCAAAATGAACAGGACACAAGGACACTGGAGAGGACAAGACAGGACAAAACAATCCCTCAGTGGTACAAGACCCATACAAGAACCCATCACACAGGGCAAAATGTTAAATTATAGGCCTACATGAGGCACTGCTCAGGACAGCACAAAACAAAAAAATCATTTTGAACAAAGGCAAGATACTAATCGATACTTTATACTATACTTTATCAAAAAAAGATATCAAAAAGATACTTTTTATTTCAAAAATTGAACATAGTATTCATGAATGTATTGTGCCATCATGTGTTGGGCGGTCTGCGATTATGAATAAGTTAAAGAGATATCAGAAATCAGGAAATCTTTATTGTCCATTGCAAAGTAGTGGAAATTTGACTTTGACGTGACTCTCATGAAATAAAATCTTACACAGTTAAGGTTAAAAACAGGTAAAACAGTCAAAACACAACCAAAACACAAAAAACACAGACAGTCAGAACATAAAACACAGATTGCAAGATAAATACACCAAAAAGTAAAGTAAAGTAAAGCTCAAGTAAAGTGCTACCATGATGGAATGGAATCACACAGGATTAGATTTTCTCTTTGTCTCAGGTGTGTTGTGTCACACACTTGCTCTCACTGTTTGGATCGTGTAAAAGGAAACAGGAAAACACTGGAGGATTGCGGGAATTCTACCTACCCTCTATAGGCCTGTTCATGTTCTGGCTTTTCCAGAGGATTTATGTAGACAGGGTGGGATAGTGGTTTCAGCTTTACCTCAGGGAGATTGTGCCGCCGTCTTTGAGTAACTTACCTCTACTGGAATTTCTTTACTACTATTATAAGCCCACCGCTCAATTTTAAAGACAAAGACAACACCTTAGAAAGCTGGAAAAAACAGAAATAAGAACCCTAACATTGCCGGGGGGAGCTGTGTATCACCATATATCTCAGTGACATTTTGTGTTCTCAATAATATGCCAGTCATGACAAATTCAATGAGATATTGTCCCATTTGAACACATGTGTAGTGAATCAAACCATAATAATTCTTATGGGAGGGAATATTATTTTCCTAGTTCCTCTTCTTATCCTCATATAAAGTTATATACATTTACATTTTTCTGTATTCAAATTATTACAAATATTTCTTTTGTGATACCTTATGTGCTTGCTGTAATTAGATCACTGAACATGCTGAGGAAGACAAACAAATAATTTCCCTGTGAACACGTGCAGCCTCCTACAATATTTATTTAACAGAGGTGACTGTGACTTGAGTCACCTGTGCAAAATGCTTCAGGTGAACAAATTAAAGGCAGGGAAGGGTTAAAAGTGAAAGAGAAGATGTAGTGCAAACTTGATGGACACCATTTTTGGTGGCTATAAATGTCATGTCTTATCTAAAATGAACATTTTTAGTAGTTTTCTACATAAAGCTCTTTCATTTTTTACATTTGATAATTCACCCCGATTTGATCGTAAGGAATATAACTAATGAATTATACCATTTTAACTGAAAATTCAAAGCTAAATGTGGTCTATCAAGGATAAAATATCCATTAGCACATTATATTATTGGTGACTGAAATGAAACCAATATTTATGGAGCATTTTAAGTTTTAATTTAGGTATCAATGCATGTGATGAAACATTTCCTCTGAACATCTCTTTCAATATTTCACACATCCACTCACTTCCTTGTTTTTATGATCAGCACTGGAAAGAATGATGAAGGCTATGTCATATAAGATGCTGTCAGTATTTTCCTGTGTAAGGTGGTTCGTGAGAAAACAGCGAGAAGAAGCCATTTTCACTAAGTAAACCATTACCAGGAAAGGCCTGATGGAATTTACAAAGGAAGAAATCTGTTCTTGTAACCCTATTCCTATTCCTGGAGCAATGTAATGTCAGTGAGGTAAATCATTAACCATTTTTTCTCTTTCATATTGCCAACCTTATAATAGCTTTGTAAAATGATGTAATGAAAAAGTCGTGCATGCTTGTGCTATTATGTTGAATGAATTCAAATGTTTTACTTGAATTCCTATGCTAACATGTGCTTCTCAGCACGATGTGTGCTGCGCCAAAAGTTCAGATGCCAAATATGGCAAAGAGTTAGCCCTCAGATGATATGTCAAGGTATGTCACAAAAACATACAAACAACAAACAACAAAAAAATATTCTTAATGAAGCTGTTGAAGCTTTCAACTTCTGATGGTCTTTGTTGGCTTGAACCCTGGAATTGCTGCTTGCAGCAATATTTTCCTCGGTTTTTCACTGTATTTTAGCCTTTTGTTGAAAGCTTTTGGTTTGATTCTAGATTCCTGCAGCCTCGTTGGTCTTTTTCACAGATAACAGATGACAAAACACCTTCAAAAGCACGTACACACAGTCGTGCCTCCACCACTTCAGAGGACATTATATTGACTTACATTCATTTCTGAACAACTGACAGACTGTTACCTCAGCAAACCACTCAAGAGATGAATACCTACACCACTGTTTTATTCATAGTGATGATGGACTGTGTCAATGACTTTTTTTGTATTAACATGTACTTGCTTGTAAAAGTGAATCTGTGGGCTCACAGCATATATCTGTACACACTGATGTAAAAAACTGGGTCCCATACAAGGTTGAGTGTGAACAGTCAACGTTACAAGATCAGATCAGAGAGAAAATTCAGAATTGGGTCACTTTCAGCTGCTGTTTAAACTCATTTTTTACACAGCATCTTATTTTTTTTCTCTCAGATTTGGTCGTTTTGCAGTTGATAAATAATGATGCTCTGAAAGTGGCTGGTGTGGCCACTGAAGGTGTGGCTGGAATGAAAATGAGCCACCTCCTTACCCTCCATGGCACCAGTTTGCGACATGTGTTCTAGAGAAATAAAGTACACACCTGTGGGATAAAATCTATGCTAATTGTTATGAAATCAATTGTTCCAGGAAGTCTTGGAGGTCTATGAACAAATACAATCTTTGTTTGTCAGATGTCAGATACGGTATTGTTGTTATGAAACAGATTTGTTGTATGAGGTGACTCATTTTAGGTGCACAACAGCTTTTTCAAATCACATCAGACTTTCTCACAACCATGGCCAAAGGTTGGTCAGCCTGGGTCATTTGCATTCATACAGGTTGCCAACTGAAGTAAAGAAATGCATCTCAAAAAATACAATTAACCATGCACTCTTCATTACAATACAATTATGCTTGAAAGGCGTACATATACACTGAACAATAAAGACGATGTGCTGTTTCTTTGGATACATGTTAAATATACACCCAATCATGGAAAAAGAAGGTTGCTAAAATCTAGGAAAGCACAAGTTTTGTTTATCTTCTCTGTAGGAATAGGTATATATCATTTTTTACTTAAGGATTCTGCAGAGTTATGATGATGCCACAAAAAATAGAAAAGAAGAAAAGAGTACCAAAATAAATGTGCTTCTAATATCCTAAATATTTTACTATTTATTTGAAAGTTTATGTTTTTGATGATGATGAATGGCACTTGATTGCGTATCCTGATGTCCAGTGACAGTATGGTGGCTTGAAATGCCAGTTGGTGCAAGTTGCAATAAAGGAGATGTCCAACTTCATAAATGACAGCAAAGTCTGGCCACAGTGGGAAACAATCTGTTTTAAAAGGAGCTCTTAAAGTTTATTGGGATAAAATTAAGTTTTATTTTCTTTTGCATCACAAGGAAAGATATATCACACATTACATCAAGACTTTCATGATTCATGCACCTGGATCTGACTGTCATTAAGCTGCAGACCCCTTTTTGATGTGATTTTGCCCTGTGTACTAAGATAGATCCAAAATATTGTGATTTAAACTTACTGACAAAATAATCACTCATAGATTTTTATTTTTTGTTTCTTAAGAGTTTCCAATTAATTAAAGTATGGTGTAATTAAACTATTCCTCATTTTGCTTAGGACCCCTTGGAGGCCCCTCAAGGACCCCTTGGGGTCCCGGACCAAGTCAAGTCAATTTTATTTTTATAGCCCAATATCGCAAATTACAAATTCGTCTCAAGGGGCTTTACAGGAGTACAACATCCTCTTTCCTTAGACCCCCACTTTAAAAACCCTGCATTAGACAATCTAATCAAGAGAGTTTAACTGAAAATGTATCCATGGGGCGAGTTCATGTTCTTGTGTAAGACCTCTATTTCTGTGCCCTGGCATTTACACAGCTTATTTGAAATGATCAGGGCATGACATTTCACAGTGCAAGCACACAGTATGTAAGTAACTTCAGAGGCCATATTAGCAGGCACAGGCACAGGCACAGGTGAGTCTGACTGACATTTTATCACTCTTGTTATTTTTCCTTTTGATGACCTTTCCATCATGACACTTGAAACAGTAGCAGTTGACTGCTCTTGGTTCAGGTTCATGTCGGACATCAGTTTGCTGTGACTAACAAAATAGCAGTACTCTCTTCTTTTTAAATCTTGACTAGATGTTATCTTGAATTATTGCATTTACTGATGAAAGTCTCCAACTCATATCAGAGAACAGGTATTAGGGAACCTGTCTTACGTGGAACATTACATAAAGGTTGATAACAAAACCTCTCATGCAGTCAGTGTCAGGACACACATACACACAGGAAGGAGGGGAAAAAACAATAAAAGTCTTTACTTTAGAAGGGTGTGTGCCATAATAAATGAAGACAACCACCTTTCTAGGTACAATCATAACATTCCTCTTTTTGTGACAATAAATAAATAAATTAAAAAAAAACTAATGCATTTGTAGCGCCAAAACATGAGCTGTTTTTTTACACTTTTTTTTTTAAATTACTTTGTTAGGTTCATTGCCTGCTATGTTAACCATGAATTCCAGTTAATATCGCCAATACACACTACCATCTTGGGCCTGTTTGTGTTTAGCATTATATTTGAGTTAAGATTATTCTTAATCGTAGGTTGAAACAGTAATGACGGGCAAACACTGTTGTATCAGTTACTTTTATTACCATTTTCATTACACAGGGTCACAACATTACTGAGTTAACAAAATTTCCTTTGTCTTTGGGAAATCACTGTGTGGGAGGGGGCTGCCCCGCAAATCCCGGCCTGTCAGGACTTCAGTGATATAAGCAGCGCTACTGGACAAGCCACCATGTCGGAGGGGAAAGCTGCTTATTTTGTTAATATGTACTTCATCTGTGCTCCGTGAATGGCAGAGGACAAGAGTATGCAGTGGTGCGTTCTAGTACTGTGGGACATTTGGGTTTCTGTTAATAATGATGATGTATGGTCATTAATTGCTGTGTTTGAGATATGTGTGGTGCCCACCCCTGCAGTGTGGATGGTGAGGGCCTAATGCAGCTTAATGAGTGGCTTGTCAGTATCAATGCAGTCGTCTGGGGGATGCCAGAGGGAGAACGTGAGGCATAGCTTGTGCCGATGTTTCAACTCTGTGCTGTTATGAGTTCATTTGTTCCCAGTTACTTTTGTTAATAGTCTTGTTTTTTCTTAGTTTTTTTTTTTGTTTGTTTTGCATATTTCCTGGTTGCTCATGTAAATAAATGTCCATCTATTGGATTTTCAACAAAGCTCTTGAATCTGCCACCTATTTCACAATAGACCCTGTAGAAACAACTTACACTGGAAAAAGTACTTTAGAAATATCATTATTATTGGCACTATTGTTAAGCAATGTACACAAAAACATGCCTAATTCACACACATCATATACCTCTTTTAATTAAATATCAGTGCATTCATGTTGAACAGTAATCTGGACTTTTTTTATGGAAATGTTACACAACAAGCATAACAACAAAACAAAAAAACACATACCAAATACTTGAAATACTTCAAATAGCATTGAACATATGATAGCCTACAACTGTAGATCTAGTATTAGCAATAACTATTGCTAATGAACGTGATGTAATACAGTATATATACATATTTCTTATAGAAATAATAGGTGATCCATTCTTGAAAAAAATGTGTTAGTATTAGTGTACAATTTATTCCCCTTAAAGTTCATACACTAAAGTAATTGTGCCTCCTCTGTCTCTATATTACTATTATGAAGGAACTGTGCTTGAGGTTGAGGTTCCTGTTTCTCCTGCTGACTCGGTGGCGCTCTCCTCTCCTGAACTTGCGTTCCTTTGTGCGTCTGAGAAATCATCCTCAAAGGCAGGATTCATCTCTCCCTGTCTATGCCGCTTCTGCACCTCCTCAAAGATTTGGAGAACCTGCCAAGCAGAGAAATCAAAGCAGCATGTGTTGTGTGAGCACACACCAATTTGAAACAATGGATGGAGCAAGAAGTTGCATTTATAATACCTTAGATTTAGGGATGAGACCAACTCTGAAGAAACCAATGTGTCCAGTTTCTATCTTGGTGCAGTCAACCACAGTAGAAGCAATATTCTCTGGGGAGGGTCCATCGCAGAGCACACCATCCACCTAACCAATCCAGACACACATATTATTTGACAGAAAATCAAACAGCTGTCACCTCTTGTTTACATAGCTGACATAGCTGGCATAGCTACTTTCATTACCTTGTCACCCAGCTTGGCATAAACTTGGTTGTGGTGAGTTGTGTCTGCCTCGCCTGTAGGGTTGGCTGACGTTACAGCAATGGGCCCCACCTATATGAGTAAAAATTTTTGTGTCGTTGTTTGTGGTTTGAATATTCCTTTTTACTCACTTGGCTTTAAGACATGTAACAATCCACGTGAGAAAAGAAGTGAGACATTACCATATTAATGAGGTGTGTGGCCACAGTGCAGTCTGGGTTTCTGATTGCAATGCTTTGTGGAGTTCCAATGTGTTTGGCAGCCTCCCCTAAACCAAAAGTATCCATCCATGGGCCTGTGTAAGACAGGAAACCAATGTGACATTCGAAATAAAAACCATCATGCACCCACAAAGGCATACACAGGCATACGCAGACACAAACAACTACCTCTTGGTATAACCATGCTAATGGAGGAGGGCCATGCGGCCTCCATAAAGTCCAGGAGCAGAGGGCTCAGCAGGTGCCTGACTGGCTCCAGCTGCTTTATGGAGGAGATCCACATTGACATGGGCCGGTCCTGAGCCTGCTTCTTCACCCTGGAGTCAAATACAGCAATTGGAGAGTAATGAGAATCAATCAAATTAATGATGGAAAGGGGACACAAAATGAAATTGAAACTCACTTATAAGCTTTGACAACAGCGTCCGGCCTGTTGCACGCTGCCACCAGCACATAGACGGTGTCAGTAGGCATTCCACATATGCCGCCATTTTTCATAATCTCTGCAGATGGGAGAAGAGGACTAATAAAGTCATTCACATACGACAGCAACAAAAGTTGCACCTCAGCACTTTGTCAACAACTTCTCACCTGCAATCTGCTGCACAGATGTGGCCTTGCGGGCTGGTACATGTGGACAGATGTCTCTGCCTGTCCCAACCCCATTCAGCTTGACTAAAGGCTTCCCTAAAGGGATCTGGGGCGACTGGAAGGTGCTGTTGAAGATGTGAGCCAGAAAACAATAGAAACTGACCAGGCCAAAGATGATAGTGACGCCGATGTCATAACCATACGGCAAGGCCCCTACTGCATCCAATAAGAAGCTAATGAGGATGAGTTCAAAGGTAAGGGCGTAGATGAACCAGGCTACATTTAGAAAGAGCGCTGCAACTGTCACTAAAACGTTAAACAGCATGAAGCTAATGATCCCAACAGCCACACTGAAGCTTCTGTTTTCACCATACAGGCCCCCGAATCGCGTGAGCCCCCACACTGTCCACATCATCCCGTACAGAATAAAGGCTGTGCTCTCAAACGTTTTACCACGAGAGAAAGCCACGGAGCCACACAGCAGCTGGAGCAACCCCCCAGCCACGACCACCCAGGGCAGGATCAGCACATACAGAGGACCTCTGTCACCTACAGTGGCTGTGATGGCAAAAGCAGCCAGCATGCTGCAGGCATGGCCTAACACTTCTGCGTCTGCGTATTTGGAGTAGCCAAGGTTAGGCGCATGTAGGTCTTTACCATGAGGTCTGAGAGTGAGACAGGTCATTCTGGTCACTACAGCCTTGAAAAAGCCCTGCCCCATGGGAATCTTCTTATTGGAGGCCATATTGAATGTGGTAACTAAAAGCATGCCGGCGGAGACTACAAATATAGCTGCTTGCACGCCCTGGGCGCCTCCGTGGAAGAAGCCTTGAGGCTGTGCAGCAATGGCAATGCAGTAGGCAACAAAAAATAGTTGATAGAGCCCGTCCAACAAGCTTTTCTGACAACTAAACAGAGCCTGGATGAAGAAAAGCACAGAGAGGACAGTGGGGAAAGGAACAGGGGAAAGAGGCTGGATTGAGTAGAAAGTCAGGAGAGCGCTATAGCCCTCAGCGAATTTCAGCAGAGCAGTGAAGCCAAAGAAGGTGGCAGTTAGTGTGTCCATGGCACGGTAGAGAAGGACGCACACAGCGAGCTGGAAAACCCCAGCAGTCCACAGCCAGGGGACGTGACCTGTGGACAGCTGAGGGACAACACCTAATAGGGGACAGGCTAACACACAGGCAGACAGCAAGTTCATCACCACACCCGCAGATGCTATATCGGTGCAGTCCTGGGTCTGCACCGTTTTCACTTCAGCTTTTTTCTTCAGGCCAGTTCCTGGAGGTTCCACTTTCCCATGGGTGATAAAGGACAACAAACGTCCAAAACCAACGTAAACACCCACTAGAGTGACAAGGAGGTAGTTAGCAGCTGTGGCAGACTGGCCAAAACCAGTGGCTGACAGACCAGCAATCTGATGGGCACATGCTAAACTGATGCTTAGAGCAATGACAAACACGACTGCTTTCTTCACTAAAAGCGCTACTGTGCCGATGAGGAGCAGAGCCAGGGTAAATGCCGCAAGGCCGGGGACCAGAGCTGATCTCAGCTCCTTGGGCTGCAGCACCTTCTGCCCTACCAGAATATACACCAGGCCTGAGCCACACCACAGAGCCGACACAGTCAGACACAGACTGGAAAACAGCTGGGCGTGAGTCAGGCTGCCACGGAAACCTGGGAGAGAAACAGAGGGAGGGAGAGAGCAGGGAGCAAGTCAAGATTTTTACCAAGAAAAAAAAACATAAATGCTGTAGCTGAACAAGTGGCAAACTGTTGATCATCACTTATAAAACCAAACCTGCATAAGCTATGAGGGCAGCGATGATAAGGAGCAGAGAACCAAGTGCAGTATAGGAGATGAAGTCTTCTCCAGGAGAGCTGGCATAGCTGTTCACCAAAAGCAGGAGAGAACCTGTAATTAAAAATAAATTGATTATTATATAAAAAATTATATCTCTAGCTGTGTGTGAAAATTTCATAATTGTAAGTGTTATAGCAGAGGCTAACTAAAACAAAATGAAGTTCTGTTCAAAAGATGTTTCTCAGCACTTGATGAGAATGATTAACACCTCAAGCAGATGTAATTTTGCCACCTGCAGCAGCTCCTACAGTACACGGCAATTTAATGGATAATAGCATATGCCTCTTTAGGCTCATGGCTTGAGAAGATCCTCTGTTTATCATCACATGCTTTTACACAATAAAATACAATTAACCTAATCAATAACTAACTATATACAAATCATCTCTATTATAAATACTATTTTGTTTTAAGTCTATTGCTGTGAGTCTATTTCTGTTCGGTACTTTATTTATTTTGTAAAGCTGACAGGGTTACAGGATTGGGGAGATTTCATGTGCAGCACAAACCTTACACCACATAATCATGATATACTGCAGGCTCATTATTGTGCCCTCTTCTGTTACCTTTAGGCATTTCAGCATCAACAAAAATTATTGTCTCTATTTTCTATACTCTGTATGTAAAAAAAAAAAAGACGTTTGATAAAAGATATATAAAATGCAAGATACGCTTACCACCGGCGATGCCCAGAATGCCCACGGAAAAATGAAGCGACTGGAGTTGAGCCATCGCAGGTCTGACCGGAGAGGATGTGCAGCCCAAAGTTTATACAGCCGCATGTGACGTCAGCGCGCAACCTACCTGAGGAAAAAAGCCGCACCTTTCTGCAAAGAAAGAGAAACAGGAGAGAGTATATGCAGGGAAAAATAAAAGAAAACTTCCTGCCAAACGAAAACTGAACCAACTGAACGAGCGAACTGACTTATGATTTATTTTGACAAATCCATAGGGAACTTATTGTATTATATTAGGATTATTATTGTTAAGAATGAATGACTGAATGAATGATATTTCTTTAACACCACTGTGACTTTGGAATAATGTATTTAAGGTACAGGTTATTCCGTGTTTATTTACATAATGTAACATTAATTGGACAATTCAGGACTAATTATAACTAACATGGCGATCATTAAGCTATCATGATTATAATTATGATTATGTTCATTATTAGGCAAAAACATAGTAGCATTAGAGCATTTAAATTCCCTCAAATTCATTGGCTACTTGCATTAGGCTTATAAATGCACCTGGGTAAATTCAGACAATTTTTATGCCGTATTGTCAACAATGAGAAAGCAATAATTTAGCCATGTACATGTGGAAAATGCCTTTTAAAGATAGGAGGAACTCCAGTGATTTTTTTTTATATATCCTGTTGGATTGTGGAGACATCCTTTCTGCATCCATCTTGCTGTTTAAGCACAAATCGTTTTACTTCAAAATGTAACATTAAAAGCATTTAAGGGGAAGGGCAAAAACAACTGCCTTCACCACATGACCTAAATAATAGGGTAATGCCTTTACAGCTGTCAAAAATAGAGCAAGGTTGTCAAAAAACAAAACAAAACAAACAAACAAAAAACGTGTGAAATTTAACTCACTCACAATTAAATCTTTTTTTTTTTTTTTTTTTTTAATTCTTCCTTGCAACTGTATTTTGGTGGGGTAGCCAAAAAGAATGACTCAGCAGTTCCCCTCTTTGGCTACTGTTAAACAGTATTTTTCCTCATTTCCTCTAAGGTGCATAATGCCTGCCTTTCAGAGAGGAGGGTGTGGGAGGAGACGGGGAAGTGTGTGGGAGTATAAAGAGCTCACTTCAGAGCTCAGCCAGCACTCATCTGATCAGCACGGTCATAGTCAGCGTAAAGCCAGGCAGCCTACAGTACCTTTTCCAGGTGAGACAATCTATGAATATTATCTTTATATCTCACTATAGAAACCTGACAACTTTATTACTACACACTTCGGAGAGGAGGAAAAGCTGAACACATGTTGAACACAGGTGAAACACAACCTACTACCTGAAAAAATTATATGTGAGAAGTAGTGTTTAGTTTGTAATTTTATAATTTGTGTCATATCGTATCTCTAAGTGCTGCCCACTTTTACTGCAT
Source organism: Myripristis jacobus (assembly GCA_900302555.1). Taxonomy (NCBI): domain Eukaryota; kingdom Metazoa; phylum Chordata; class Actinopteri; order Holocentriformes; family Holocentridae; genus Myripristis; species Myripristis jacobus. Next base: position 11,950 of record OMLB01043036.1, read on the forward strand.
CCATAGCAGTGGAGCTTTGCATAGAAACTTCAACCTCTTCCTGCTAAGCTTGTGTTTACTGAGCTCTATGAGTCAGTGATGTGTTACCTAGCAGCAGTGCTCCTGTTGCTTCTTTATCACCTGGCTTTGTAAATCTTTAATATGAACATGAGCAGATCAGCAGCTGGCTCAGGAATAACGCTAAGTCATGCTTACATGTCCCTCATCACTGGCATGGAGACAAATGTGGAATCAACTCTCATGCATGCACAAACAGCCATAGTAAAATATCCTTACACCATGTGCTCCTCCTATATCTGCTGGAAAGGTTCCTGACACCTGTCTTTTGTGTGTGTGTGTGTGTGTGTGTGTGTGTGTGTGTGTGTGTGGCTGTGTATTACAGGAACCATGGCACGGAGCGTTGCAGTCATTCTTTCAGGATGCGGGGTGTATGATGGCACAGAGGTCCATGAAGCCTCTGCTGTCCTGGTCCACCTGAGTCGTGCTAGAGCAAACGTAAGAGCGCCTGGATCTCTAGTTACCTCACTACACCAAAAGAGGAAGGGACTATGAACCTACTTCATTTTTAAGTTCCTTGTGCTTTCATTAGAGATCAAGAGCTTGCAAATCCATCACTTTTGCTGCATTTTGAATTACTTGACTACACTAAAGAACCATCATCAGTAATTTAATACTAATCTGTCCTCTCTGAGATACATCTAGCCTCAGAAACAACTCCAGTGGAATCGAATCCACAAATGCATTCCTGTGAAGACTGATAGTTTCTCCATCTCTCATAGAAACAATTGCACTTATTTGTGTTTTATGTCCCTCCTCACAGGTGGAGATGTTTGCTCCTAATACAGATCAGATGCACGTTGTCGATCACTGTGAGGGAAAACCCACACAGGAGAAACGAAACATCCTGCAGGAAAGCGGCCGCATAGCCAGAGGTCCTGTGACTGACCTGGCCAAGTTGGATGTTTCTAAATTTGATGCAGTCATCATTCCAGGTGAGTTTGGTTTTGTTCATCAATCACAGAGATCAAAGAGATCCTACTGCCATGTCATTTATACAATACAACATGTTGGGTGATTTCCCTGTCACAGGCTGTTGTTATTATTTTTACTTTGTAAAAAGCTTAAAGAATCCTGATTCTATGTGTGATTATTCAGGGGGATTTGGTGTGGCTAAGAACCTGAGTAACTGGGCAGTGAAGGGGAAGGATTATGCCATCCAGCCCCAGGTAGAGAAGCTCATCAAGGCCTTCCACCAAGCTGGCAAGCCTCTTGGCATGTGCTGTATCTCCCCCGTCCTCGCTGCCAAAGCCCTGCCTGGCTGTGAGTTCACCATGGGCCAGGACAAAGAGTGCGAAAGGTGGGTGACGCAGTGATTAACGGTCAACATCAGATGCCAGTGCATATTAAAATGCGATTTACAGCTCTAACTTCCCTTTGCTTGTCCTCTCTGAATCATCAGATGGCCGTACGCGCAGACAGCCACCACCATGAAGGAGATGGGCTGCAAGCACGTGAATAAGAATGTGGGTGAAGTGCATATTGATGTGAAAAATAAGCTGGTCACCACCTCTGCCTTCATGTGCAACGCTCCCATTCATGAAGTTTTTGATGGAATTGGTGTGATGGTTAAAGCGGTGCTGGAATTGGCTTAAGGGATGTGGGATGTTGCATTAGACGTTTGTATGAGTTACCTCAATATTATCCATTATCTGTGATTTTACTATAAAGTTAGTGCACCATTTCTGCCTCTCAAACTGCACATTCATCTGATGCTGTCTTGTATGTTTCTTAAAATATTCAATAAAATTTGTATTACTGAAAAACTACAGTTGCAGTTGTTTTACTACTCTCTTGAAATAAAAAAAATACTGCTACTCCTACTACAACTACTACTACCACTAATAATAATAACAAAAATGTACAGCATATGCAGTACATATTATTTTGCCTGTAAATCATAAAAGTTCATAAAAACTATACCATAATTGCTTCATAAATGTGTTTACAGTAATATAATCCTCATGCATACAGTAACCGTCCTCAATAATGGGTGAGACTGAGCAAAAATCCCATAAGGAAATAATTTTCAAGCTCATAAATAAATGTCTCCATAGGCCAAGGTTCAATCCATTGTCCAGAGAGATTCCCCCTGATTTTCCCTGCTTAGAGTGGAAGTACATGTGAAGTCCTGATAAAAGTTTTTACCCACCAAATCCTTGCATGGTTCAGTGATTAAGTGGTTTAAACATCTAACTTTAGCTCAGTATTTGGTTTGCATTAGACTGCAGCACCACTGCTGAGTGCTGGCTATCCATCTTGTCCCAATTACAGTGCACCATCTTTAAATAAATGCGAACACTGCTCCATCTCTGAGATGGTAGAATCTAGCATGAACGGATGGTTACATGGTAACCTAGGTTCTCTGAGTGGAGAGACTATCTCTCCACCCTACATATTCCATATGTATGGGGACTGACCCCACTGGGGCAGCTGTTGTGGATTACTCTTTAAGACACATCACCTGTGGTGGCCACACACTGATTGGCAACCTATGGTTATATAAGCCCCACCTCTGTGTGGCCACGCCGGTTAACCTTGATTGGAACGTGTTTCAGAGCGGCTCATAGCTGGAGAGATAGTCTCTCCACTCAGAGAACCTAGGTTACCATGTAACCATCCGTTCTCTATCGTGTCAAGACTATCTCTCCACCCTACATATTCCATATGTATGGGGACTCTGTAAGACACACCGCGAAGAAACCAAGCAGACCATGCTGCCCCCGCAGGAGTACAAGCAGCAGACAAATTCGAATGAGACGTCACCGCCACCAGAGCCACCCATGTGCTCAAACCAAGGAACTATTTACAAATATACATTATGTACACCCCCCTGGCCTCGGC
>OMLB01043040.1:21104-38831 GCA_900302555.1 Myripristis jacobus
GGGGAGGGGGGGTGTTGTGTAACTGACCTCCAGTATTCCTCCAGTGAGATGACTCGGGTCCTCAACAGGGGCTTCAGCCTGCTGAAGCAGAGAGTTTACCAGCTCACAGAAACTTGTGGGGGAACAGCACAACAACACATTGTAAATATCAACATGCTCATCACTGACCTGTCAGTCAAATAAATGTTAAACAAATGCAAACACCGTGACAGACATACACAGTATTTAAACCAGCATGCAAAATATTTGAGCATGGAGCACAACATCTAGCATATTTCTAAAAACAATTTTCCCAAAAGAACATTGTTAGGGCCACAACTCATGATTATTTGCATTATTGACTGGCCTATTTCTTTCTTTTTTCCCCAGTGATAATGTAATCGATGAAGTGTTAAAAAATGACAAATGCTCAACACAAATTTCCAGCCTGCAAAGTGAAATATCTGTACCCAAAAGTGAAATAAATCTTAATGTTTGTGAAGCTGTAACCAGCAAATATTAAATAAAACAAAAACACTTTTTTTTTTTACTGGATAGATGACTGATATGATTATAAAAACTGTAATTGACTCTTTACTGTCTAATAGATAAATGGTTTAGGCACTACACCCTTTCCATGGAACAATAATCACCCTTTGTGTGTAAAATCAACAAATTTCACTGAACTGAATGAATGAATGGGAATCATCTGCCTTAGGGTGTCTACCTGGAAGGCAGACAAAAGAAATATATGATTCATAGTGTCGTTACATCACATCCGCCCCTCCAAGCCACCGAACCAGACTTTGTTTGCTTAACTAGCTTCCCTATTTCTCCGTCTAGAGTGCCGTCTTGCACCCTGCCAAGCTGCTTAGTGAGTCTCTCAGCCATTCAAACTGTAAAGTGATCAGTCCCACAGTCTGCTTATCTTTAACCAGTCATCCGATCAAACAGTTAGCCATTCACTTGGCCAGACGGTCAGTACGTTGTGATTACACACACACACACACACACGCACACACAGCCTGCCAGCCTGTCAGTAACTCACCCTTTACAGTGCAGCTCGGTGGGGAAGCAGAGCTGGAAGTCATCTGAGTTGTAGTGCACGTATAGGAAGCAGCTCCGCTCATCAATCTTTGAGCCACTTGGGAGGTTAAGACACAGTCAAATTATTAACACATTTGAGCAATTCAAATATTTGGCACTGTTGTATTTGGAATTGTGTTTGCACGACTGATAAAACACTGTCATAACTGCGACATGATATCTGTCATGAAGATTCATAAATATTTCCTGTTGCCATTAAAATGCATTATGCGACACTGCTACAGACTATTTAAACTCAGCTGACAAAAAGAAACCAGAGTGAGTGTGTACTCTGATGGCTGAGTATAAATGGTTTTTCATTTTTGGCTCAACCCACTGATAGATTTTGTGCTTACTCCAGACTTCTGCTAGCTGAGTCTTAGCAGCAGTCATCAGTTTTGCATAGTGCATCTGCCATTTGGTCAATTATGTTGCTTTCCCTGTAAAGCTGACATTTATCTTTGTTATGACAACTTGACATTAGCCAAGACAATGTGAGCGTTGCAGGGAGAGCAATATAATTGACCGAATGGCACTTAAAGCTTGTATGGGTAATTTTGTAGAGTGGGCTGAATTTCACTGAAAATTTCAACTCAGACAGCTCAAGCAGCATCCATATGATATTCAGTGCTCCTCCAGCATCCACATGATATGAGAAGCATGAGAAGCGACTGCACTGGCTCTGATGCAGATGCTATGGGTTAAAATGAATTTGCAAGCTGGCTCACTTTTCACTTCTCACTTCGTTATGATAAATTCAGCTTAAGTATGGGATGCTAAGCTGAGACTGTTTGGGACGGGGAAGTGAGCATGCACAAGATGTGATTGGTAATGATTGGCAACAAGAAGATTTTAATAAATTAGATCACTGCCACAGGAGTAGTCAGGAAGACACGATTTTTTTTTCCTTAATACATTTAGTTTGGCTCAGAACCTCTTTGTATAATGGTGATTTAGCAAAATTGGGAGAGAGGGTTTAATGGAAACTGTCATAAATACCCATTAATGTTCATGACGGCTATCATGTCAAGTTATGACAATCTTATGAACGATCCTTCGGTTTAAGAGTTCCCAAACAGTTTATTCCCTTGTGAGCTAATATCTAAGCCAGTTTTTGTGGGTTTGATGTCAGTGACATCATGCAGACTGCTTGGGATGATTGGAAACTGCATGACAGTGCAGACAATGCAAACTGAATACTGCTGAATGGCCTGGATGCTGAGAATGAAAAAAAAAAAAAGCATTACTGTATCTATCAATCAATTTCTTTTCCAGGCAAGCAAACAGGTTGTATTTGCATTGCACAGGATATCAGCATTAGGTCAACAAATAGGGGAAAGACTGATTCATTCACTAAGGGTTGATGAAGTCCTCAAGCCCTGGTCCAATATACAGATGTCTTTCTCATCTTTCCTCAACAGATTGCCATGTGATAAAGTTCTTTGTCACAATGTATTGGAGTGAGACATCACCAGACAGTGTCTTAGATAGAAACGGATAGAAATTAAATCTGGCTATTGCCCAAGCAGCAAATCAGCAGGCAAAACAAGGCTAAAGTACACTATGACGTTGATCAGCAGCCGGAAAGGCACCTACAAACACAAACACTGAAGAACAAAGCCTGAAACTACATTGAGGGAGAAAGTCCCTGACAGATAGCCAAGGTTTCCCAGACAACCCATGTGTTTTGGGTCCCCTGGCTTTGCTGCGGGTTGAACACACCCAGTCAAATCAGCAGATAGTTCGGAGATGTTAGCACATGCTGTACTCTACCTCACTCCCCGGATTGCAGAGGCTGGGAAAGTCCACTGGTGTAAGCCTTTCTGTGGATTCAGACAGAGTGACAATACAGGAAAACGGTACGCATGGCTGACAGTGAAAACTGCACTACACTCCTGAGCAAAGTAAACACATACAAGCCGGTTCATGTGGACATATACAAATGAAAGACACAGAGTGCAAATACTCCAGAGAAAATAAGTTGTTCAAATCAGTGTCAGAAGCGTTGGCTCTGCTTCCTGTGCAGAAATAATCTTAAGAATTTTTTCTTGTGCTGACAGGTATTCAGAAAGCGCAGAGAGGGCTTACAGTGCATACCTTTAAGGGTGTGACATGTTTCAGTTGAACAGTGCGACTCTCATCCTCCTCGCTCACACACACTAGAGCAGGCTGGAAGACTTTGCTTGGCTCCAGAATCAGCACCTGGAAAGCAGCCATCTCAGGTCAAATATACTACCAACATTGCAATTTAGGATTTTGTGCTTTCTGGACATTAGGGCTGCAATTGTCTCTGTTTTTTTTTTCTTTTCTTCCAAACTGACTGTTCACTTTTTTCTATCAAATTTAAAAAACGACTGAGATATACACATTTTGTCATTACCCAAGTAAGGTCTTAAAAGTCTGACCAGCAGCCAAAATAAATACAAGTTTTCAATTAACAATGATTAAAAACAAGACAAAATGCAAATACAAGCATTTCTGAAGGTGTAAAGAGGAAACATTTGGTATTTTTACTTGATAAAAAAAACAATTACTCGGTTACCAACATTAAAATCACTGACTTGTCTGTCTATCAATAATTAATGAACTAACTGTTTCAGCACAACTGGACACCCAACTTGTCTTCACTACTTTTTGATCACAGCCCTATATGCTGCAATTGTGTTAGAATTGTCAGGCAACCTTAAAATAGAAATGGTTTGGTCACACTTAGCAAACACACACACTAGCACAGCAGATGGGTTTAACTGCTGCTTTATTGCTGCCATTCCTTCCTGTCAGTGGTATAAGGTGTTGTCTTACCGGGCAGCGGTCTGTGGAGACGGTGGGTTTGCACGCCTGCAAAAGCAGCTCCATCCAGAAGTCAACAGTGTCTTGTTTGGGAGATCTCACCTCTGGTGGCTTGGAAAACTGACGGTACAAGATGTAAGTCTCCATAATGGAGCCCACGTACCTTAGAGAAACAAAATTAACTCACTATTTCACATAAAATGCATATGGCAAAAAAAAAATCTGTGACAACAAATAGAGTGGATTTGTTCTACTGCCTTCCAATTGATTTTTTTTAATCAGAGCAATCAAAATAAAACCAACATGTGCCACTGCCTGAATCCAAATCTGATTGAGAGCTTTGATTAAATAAAATGAGCCAGCACTGATAATTAATGAGCAAGAGAAGGTGCTGAATGCTCACCATATGGGGGCCTTGAGCCTGTACAGTTTCTCAGAGGCTTCAATGACTTTCTTGTGTTCATTAGCGAGGATGCTGGCCCCCAGGAAGAATCCCACATCCCAATAGTCCTTCATCTTCTCCAAGCTGCCCTTCCTACCGAGCAGGGTACTCAGGGTCACACCTCAACATCAGCACAAAAACACAGAGCACAGTGAAAAAACAATTTCCATTTCAAAAAAGAAACCACTTCCTGCAACTTGTCAGTCACTGTTTCCAAAACACAGACATTCAAAAAAGACCTTTTGCATAAACACTGCATGGCTAGCAGAATGATGGCTATACTGTACAGCTGAAGTTGTGTAACCTCTCTGACACAACGGAAACCACAGCAGAAACTGGTATTGTCTGTCAAGAGGTGCAAGGAAATAAGACAACAACTTTTCCACACAGATTTTATCTGATGAGAATAGGAAGAAAGCACAAGGCACCTATTTTACGCAGCTCAATAGAAGTGTCAAATTCATGGCCAGCTGCCATCAGGAGGACAACATTGTTGATGCCAGAGTGAAGAGTTGGCTCTGCCTCAAAAGCTTTGGCATACCTGAAAAATAACACAAAGAAGTCATTGATGGAGCACATGAGGACATTACGAGAAAGAATTTCATCAAGTGCGTCAAAATTACTTTTTACTTGCGCCTACATGATTGTATGATTGTAGTCTAACTACAAAAAAGCAGACAAACAAAATGACACATTTTATTGAGTGCAAATGACTTATGGGTAGAATTAAACCAGACTGACACAAACAGGATGCTGACATACCAGTAACAGGCCTGGTCTCTGCTGCGGTGGTCAGTGAATCCAGAGCTAATAAACATATCTTTGTAGATCCGCCCACACAGGCAGTAGACATCTGATGCCACCTTGCCACCAGACTCCACAATAGGCAGAATCACCTCCAAGGCCCTGGCACGATCACCGGGGCGATTCCTCCTGGTATGAGAACAGTTTGGTAGTATCAGAGGGGATAAAACTTTTATCAACTTTTGCTTCCATGTCCACACTTATAGGCTGAATCTAATATTTCAGAGTGTTAATGGTACAATACCAGTTGACACATTTTGACCTCTTTGTTTGTGAACCATAACATGAGTGCAATTAAGGAGACATCAGGGTACCTGTTTAGAGCAAATATGTAGTGAAACTTGATATTCTGATGTGCTGCTACCATGCACATCGGCAGGTTGTTCAGAGTCTCCACCAGCTTGATTATGGAATCGTAGTCCTGAGAACCATGAGAGTGCAGGATTACAATATATTATTCACCACGGTCAGATCGGTTTAATATCGTATTGACAAGATCCAAAACTAAAAAGGTCAGGTCATTGCTGAGTTCAACCTTGCATTTCATCACCACAATTTATCACAATCCATACCCATTTAGCAAACTTAGCATATAGTCTTGCTGGGTTTGTTGGTTCAACATGAGCCTTACAGGTTCCTAAAACTGTCATCACCATCTAATTACTCAGTGGATCTTTTGTAATGGAAGACAGGCAATTAATGTTTCAACAGTGATCGGCAACTATCATGCACACCACATCGATCACACACGCACACACTCTCACAGATGCATGCATACAACAGCACACATACACAGATAAAACACCTGAATGTCCCGGTAGGACAACAGAAGGTTCATGACTACATCAGGGGTGAGCAGCTCGACAGTGTCCAGGCGTTTCTGAATGTGGCCCAACTCCTGGCTCAGGGCCTGGCCGCTGAACCGTTCCCGTGCCGTGCGGATGTCGTGCAGGATCGACTCCCGGAAATATTCACTGTCAGTAAAACACACAGGGGTCAGTACTACACAGTACTACAATCTTTCTATCATGACATCATATCAACTATCTGAAGTCAAGGGGCAAAACCAGTGACACAGGTCAATATCTGAACTCAAAGAAGCAGTGGTGGAAAGAGTACTACAAATTGCTACTCAAGTACAAGTACTTTGCTGATTTACTTAAGTAGAAGTAGAAGTGTCATTGTAAAACTCCACTTAAGTAAAAAGTAGCTCATTTAAAATGAACTCAGTTAAAGTTAGGTGTGATCTTTCCCATGTAGTTAGAAAACGGTGTGAGTACATGGTTCAAACTAGATTATTTTAAAGGTGCATTGCGCTAAACTGAAGTGAGGACCCTGTAGACTCAGTTGACAAATGCAGATTAAGCACATAATGTGATGGTTGAGTCCACATGGTTTTCATCGTCAGGCCAGCTCACTGATATTTTTCTCCTCTTTTCCACACTTATACCACATTTTTGCTCATGGAGTCTAAATGGTCCTTCTATCGACCATCTGCAGTTTTTTTTTTTTCATAGTGAATTTTTTATTGGATGTTTGGAAATGACAAAAAGTAGAACCAACAAAGTACAAGCAGATTCCTCTTCTCTTTGCTGACTGTGCATTGTGAAAGGTTCCACAATTTGTCATTGATCATTTGTTCTCTGTAATGGATGTAATTTCAAATGTAGTGAAGTCCAATACTCAATCAAAAACGTACTTAAGTACAAGTAAAATTACTGTCTTTAAAAATACTCAAAGTACACAAAAAGCTACTCAGTTAGAGGAACGTGAATAAATGTAATTAGATACTTCCACCTCTGCAAATAAGTGACTGAGGTGAGGTCATGACAGCTGTAGTTTACTGACATACACTCCCTTCCCCAGATTACACCACAAATAATTACTGTACAGCGTTAGTACACACAAACAAAAGCTATTCCACAAAGTTAAAAAAGGCAATGCACACAAGATTTTAAAAATCAAACATTTAGAGATACTACTAAATTATTCTTAAAAAAAGAGGAATATTAATTTTTCTCAGAAACACAGAGGTCATTTTTTGGCATCCATAAAGATTCTTTAAAATAAATCCAAAGTGATGAAATTGATGAAATTTAGTTTTTAGGAAAAAGCCTGAGTCTCCAGATACTCATATTCATGCCTTTCATATTTCCTGTTTTACTGTTATGAATATCAGGTTGCACACAAGTAAAATCGCTTTGTCATGCATCATCGCGGGGGGAAAGTGAACAAGCTACAACTCAGACCAGACTGTTTTTGTTCTTCACAAATCAGATAATCATTTTCTTCTAAATGACGAAAATCTAAAAGTTTGGAACAATAGCAAAAATTCCAGGATGGAGATATGTGAATATCCCCCAAGAACCTAGGAATCTCATCATCAAATTTCAAAATCCATGGTTGGGTGCCCTCTCAATGTCAACAAGACCTTTGTAAGGGCCTGGACATTGCAAAGCAGCATTAAAACTACAATTGGAATCATCTGTTGTAGTTGGATGAGACAAAAAAAAAATTGCTTTTGGCCACATAAACCATCAGCATGTTCGGCAACAAAAGACAACTGCATAACAGGAAGAGTATTGAACACCTGTAATAACATATGTTGGTGGATCATTGATGCTTTGGGGTCATTTTACTGCTACTGGACCAATCAATGGCTTAATTAATTCCACTAAAAAAACAGGACATTTTAACCCAAAAACAAGACAATAATCCCAAATATACATAACAAAATCAATAGAAAATCACTATTATTTTTGCCTTGATTTGAACCCTACTGAAAGCATGTGGTCTAAACTGAACAGGATGCAGCCCGCAAGCAGAAACCTAAGAATACCAAGAATCCTGTAATTTTCTCCATAGAGAAAACAAGAGCCGTTCAAAAGTGTCTTCCAACCTTGTCAGACATTACAGGAAGAGGCTCAGCGCTGTTTTCTTCATCAAATACTATTCTGAAGTTTGCCAATAATTTTGAAACCTATACTTTGCATAATAACTGTACTACTATACTTTTTGTGCTTGATTGAATGATTGAATTAAAATAAAAGGTTCCCCCATATGTCTGAGCTCAAAATGTGTACATGTTTTACAGCATTTTTGCTCATTGTCATTGTGCGTGACAACAATTCTTGAGTTGACTGAACTTGTTAATTACAACACAGGAAAATTAGTTAAGATCACTCCGTTTCCTGAAAGGGCACGGTGGCTACTGGAGCCTTGCACTGTGGGTCTGACCTGGACTGAACATGAACATTGTCCAGCAGATGTACCAGTCTCTCAACCAGCGGTGTGAGCAGCGGCTCCAGCTGGAAACTGGGCTGCATCAGCTCTTTGATCCCCTTCATCATGGTAGCATCACAGGCAAACACTTTACCCTGAGGTGACACCACGTAAGGGATGAACGTGTAGCTTCCACACTGCTCCTAAAAGACGAAAACGCATACAGCATACAGTGAGACAGTCCAGTTCACAGATTTTGTGTGTTCTTCTTCAAATCTTTTTGTGTTTGGGAGCCCTGAGTGGACTTTCATTCAGCCATGGACCCCCAATTTTAAGTCATTTTGCTTTATAGATCTTCATAAAGAAAAGAATCTTCACTTGTTTAGATGTCAAAATTCAACATTGAGAAATTGATTCAAAGTCCAGAGATTAGCACATATTAACATAATCACTCATACATATTTTGTGTCATGATAACTTCTAGTTAATTAATTTAGAGTAATACTGACCAGGGGTGGGGGGAAAAAATTGATACAGCATGGTATTGCGATGTTTATGTGGCAATATTGTATCAATACATGGACGGCAAGTATTGATATTGCATCACCAAGTAACAATGCAACATTTATGACAGATTTTTATGACCATTTTGGTCAGTCTGTCTGCTTGACAATCCAAATATGCTGCAATAAAGTGATTTAAGTGAGATGAAAAGAATGAAAAGTTATCTTACTAGATAAAAGAGATGTTGCCAAAGTTTTCCCTTGGGGACATAATTTGCAGTTGAAAAAAAATCATAATAAATTCCAATATATTACAATATATGATATCGTACAATGTTTACTACTGCACTACTATTGTATTCTGACTTTAGTATCATGATAATATCTTATCATGGTGCCTCTGGTGAATCCCACCCCTGATATTTATCTACTGATCATTTTGCTGAGGGCCCCTAGAGGCCCTTCAAGACCTCTGAGGATCATTTGGAAAACCACTGATCTAAATGATGCCACACACTCAATTAAGTGTGTGAGGCCAAACTTTCTATGGATAAAGAGCCAAATACTGCAGTCCATGTTATCAGAAGCGGAACCAGAGTGTTTCTGGCATTTTACATGGGAACGGTTCTGGTCCCAAAGTGCCTTAATGCCAATTTCTCAGCTCTGATAACTTTTTTGTCCTGGTTGCTCTTAAAGCCTGGAGCCTTTATTAACTACAGACGTTAGACAATGATTGAATCTTTATTATATGGGACTCTTGGTTGAATATTTCCTCAGTGTGGCAGTTCTGTTGCGGATTGAGTAAGTTACCTTAAGAGCTTGTAGGTCACTGTCCTGCTTGTAACAATACAAAATTATGTTATTGGTCATGCTGAAACTTTCTCGGACGCCGAGGTGATAGAAGAGGGACGGCTGGCAAAAAGTGTCACTCATCTCAACCACGGCCACATCTGTAAACAGGAAAAAACAAAAACAAACAAAAACAAAAATGGGCGGGTCACTTTGCATATCTGGTATGCACATTAACTTCCATCCAATTTACCTGACAACGTGCCTACACTTGCCCGCGTTGTAGAAACTATCCAGAATATCCGTGGTCCCTAGGGATATCCTCTCAAATGAGATTGTTTTGAAGGTGGCGTGCACGTCCGCGCACGCTTCCTTCAGACATTTCAGCGATAAGTTCTCCTCGGTGTGCGGCACGGACGCGTCCTCGTTGACTATGTATGCCACGGTCACCGCTCTTGTCCGACTCCGGGGAGAAGTGACCTGTTTACTATTGCAGTTGCTGAGCTCTATGGCCAGAGGGTCCTGCCACAAACTCCCAGCGGACACCCACACCGGATCTCTCCTCTTCACCTCGTGCAGGCTCATCCGCCTGCGCTCCGTCGTGTACATTTTTTTTTTTTTTTTAAATTTTATTATTATCTTTATCGCCGCTGAAACTCAGTGCACATGACCCGCGTTAGAGCAGCTTCCATGAGAACAGGACAAGTTGGGTCGCCTGCTCTTTTAATTCCTCAGGTGCGTCACCTCCTCCTCCGCACCCCTTCTCCCTTCTCCAGTGACATTCCCGGTAATCTTCTGACTTCGTCCCGCCTTCGTCGCCTCCCATCTCACCGCCCACTCAAACATTATACTTGTTTAACTATCAGCTCTTGCATGACCTCTGCTGTAAACTGTGGACACATTTTATGAAGAAATGTGTGATGCTATCTAATGCCCCGCTGCCCCCGCCCCATCTCTCTCTCTCTCTCTCTCGCTTTCTCTCTCTGGTGGGACGGCGTGTGGCGGAAGTGCAAATCCCATTCATAATTGATGTAGTTTGTTTATGCTGGCCATAAACCACGACGTTGTTGTGCGATAATATATGCGCCTCCGGGAGCCACTGTCTACGCTTACAACTTCGTTTTTAAGAGATTGACTTTATTCCCGACGCCAGTGCAGAGGTACTACATTACCCACAATTCTTTAAACACGTTCTACCAATCAGAGAGCCCCACAGCTGGCCGCGTGTTTCCTTTAATTAGTACAAATCCACTGACAGTGTGTTGAAGCAAACAGAAAACTCACCCATTCACAAGCTGATGGCAGAGGCTACCATGCAAGGTGCCAAGCTGGCCATCAGGAGCGGTGAAGGGTTCAGTGTCTTGCTCAAGGACACTTGAATGCACTCTGGGGGAGACAGGGATTGAACCGGGGACCGCTCTACCTCCTGAGCCACGCCGCTCCTATATCTGCGATGAGCGAGCAGTTTGATGTGTTGTAAAAACTGTGACCTCAGTACACTTTGGTGGGACACAGCAGTGAGGGACAGCAGCTGCACAGACTGGCCACAGAGGACCAGCTGCCACACCTGAAGAGGCCAGTGAGGTCCCCAGCAGGAGGTGGCGCCCTCTCTGTCTCTCTCTTAAGTGTCCTCCTCTAAAGGGTGCATGCTCTTCCTCAGACAGTGAGAATGAGAATTGTGGGTTGTAAAGCCCGAGACCTCAGTCCGGCAGGGATGATCCCATTCCCATCCTCACTCCCAAGAAAACACGAGACCCAGCTTGCAGAACTGGATCACCAATCAGGCCAGCTTGTACACAATATTAGCAATCTGCATGGATGAAGTCCTGCTTTGTCCAGTGGGAGAAAGCAGGAGTGCCAGGCCCTCCTCCTCCTCATTTGAGGCACCGTCTCTGAGGGCAAAGGAGACAAGAGTGGGGCACTTGTATCACCTCCCCAACTAACCAAAGTGTCTCCTACTGAAATGTCACATACTGAGTTAGCTCTGCCTAAGCAGCCCTGGATAAGTGACCAGTCATGTACAAACACTTTGCCACAAAGTATTCCACTCACTCATCATGCAAAGTTGACGCAGATCCCCTTTTACAGCAGTGGATCTTAAGTTATGATAACACTTTATTTAGCCCCCATAGGGGAAATTCAGGATTATTTCCATCACCAATATAGCTCTGAGGAAGTGGCTGCTGTAAAACACCAAACAATCAAAGTTTACATGTTTTTTTGTTTGTTTAAGTCTTTTTATTTACAGTACAAAAAGGATCTACATTATGGACCTCAAGACAGACAAAAATAAATCCTTTATTGGGGAGGACTCATGAAATACACACTGCATGGTCTGATGAACAGCAGACTGGACACTGTTTTCTAAACTACACAAGCCAAAATACACTGACAATAAGCAATGCTTATAAACATGTTGACATTCAGTATATCCTGTACATTTACATATACAGCCTGGACATACACAAAAGGCTGGCCTTCAGCTATACTTTGTACTCAATGCTGTGATCCAAAAAAAATATCAATGGTTCAAATCCAATCAGCAGAGCTCACCAAGCACGCCTGCATCATTCCAAATTTGTCCTATAGGGGGAACCACAAACAGCATAAATCTGTATCTTCTTGTCTGGTACATGAAAACTAATAAGCCTAAAATTTGGTCCAACTGCTCTTTATGCCACAAGTAAAAATGTCAAGTTCAGCTGTAGTTGGTGCATGTGGATGCAGCTTGTGCAACAATGGCATTTAGCTCATACTGACTGAACCACGCAACTGCAACTAGCTGCTAAATTTACTACTGTATTTGTAGGATATTGTCATCTGGCATTGAGCACTTTTCTTGTAAGCATTGTCTGATGAGTGAAAACCTACCTTTGATTACAACCCATCACACAGACATTATGGAAATGACCTGAGAATACGAGTCTTCTTTGAGAAATCTGTGGCAGGTTTAAGCAGTTAGACTTGTGAGGACAGGATGTACAATGCAACTTTGTTCCACCGTTTGGTTGTATTTAAGTCGCAGTGAAAGGAGAAGCGACTTTTTGAACTTATTAACTATTTAAATGTACAAAATTTTTATTTTCTTGTATTTTTATATCAAAATCATATAACTTTCTGGAAAACTGTTTACCAGTAAATGTAAATAAAAATTTCAACCAAGAACATAACAGATTTTTGAGCAACCCCAACCCTCCCATCAAATAAGACCGTATTTCTCTCCCTAACTGTTAACCCATTAGTTTGCACTCTTGAGTGACCAATCCCTGATTTATATCCAACCCTAATATCCTGTTTCAACAGGCATTATAGCAAATTAAAGAAGCACTATGCTCTCAATATGCAATTTCACTGGGACTTGAGTTCTTGCAACATTACCAGTTGAGTTTGTTGCGTTCCCTGCAGCAGAGACACCTATTTGTTATTGGTGGCATTCTCTACCCACAATAAACTTGCCAGTACAGTTTGTAGGAGCTCTTTACTCGTCAAGTCCCTCGTCATCCTCTTCTTGTTTGGCGTCAACCTCTGTCGTGTCCGAGAACTCGTGCAGGAGGACATACTCACGGCTGCTAAAGCCGAACTTGAGCACGTCTTTCTCTTTGAGCTCATAGTAGCGCTGGGGTTCGATGCGCTGGTTATTCAGGTAAGTGCCGTTGCCTGAGCCCAGGTCAATGATGTAGGGCTTTACCTTGCGGCCAGTAGTACCATCTGCACGTGTGAACTCCGCCAGTCTGGTGAAACACAGAAAGAACGGAAAAAATATTTTACTAATTGGCCGAACACAATCACAATCAAAGTGTTTGACTGGTCAAACAGATCATTATGAGTTGGGTGGAGTTTGCTTAAGTTACTATAAAGATTACAGTCATCAATCCTCCACAAAAGACTAGTATCATAGAATAAAATAGCCAACTTTCAGACTGCTATTCCTACCTGTACTGAAACACAGCATGTTGCTTGGAGCAGGATGGGTGGTCGATGGGGATGTCAGCAATTTTTCTCTGCCGCCCCAACAAATAGGCACTCTGTCTGTGAATGTACATGACTGGGAGAGGTTCATCATTCTTGAAGGGGTACAGCCGCCACCTGCGCTTGGGTATGCGAGCCTCGGGTGGCTCGTTGTATTTGATCACAACCCCGCGGAATGTGTTCGTATCTTCAGTCAGCGCCCCTGACAGTTCAAAGTTGGGCAACTCTTTCGGTGCAGAAGCTGCATCGTCACCACTATCACCACCATCACCACCCTCTGTTTGAGGCCCACCAAAAGCGTGTTGTTCTGTGTTCTCCTCGAGCCGCTGGCGGTTTTCTCTGCGTCGCTCTTCGTGTTGTTGTCTCTCAGCTTGCTGTTGTTGGAAGGCTTGGGCGTCTCGTTCGCGGTGCCTCTCTCCACCACGTTCTCTCTCCCGTGGTCTGTCGGACTCCCACCTGCTCCGCCTCTCCTCCGGCTGGTCATTTCTTCTCCTCCGCTCATCACCACCACTCCGATGCTCCTCCCGCTCCTGTTTAGATGATCAGACAGTTCTTTACATTTACAACTGCAAAGGCTATAACCTATTATTTTCAAACAGGGTAGCAGCATTTCACAATCCTTCATTTTTGCACAACTGCACAACATGTAATACGTAATAATAATTGAAGAATTACCCGCTTTATTTTGACATCAGCTGCACGATGGGGACTTCGACTTCTCTTACTTCTGGGAGATCTACTGGTTCGTCTGATGGGAGATCTCTCTCTTCTACCTGGTGAGCGATCCCTTGTCCTGGCAGGCGATCTACATGAAGAAAAATAAACAGTATTAGATAAACATACTGAAGCTTTTTCTTAAACACAAATTATTAGAATTAGTTTTAACTAGTTAAATCAAGGTCTGTCGATTAGGGATGGGATGATATGGCCAAATATTAAGTACTGCAGTGATATAGGTGTTGTGAATCACTATTACGATTTATTGCAAGTCTCACAAGGCTGTTATTATCTGAAAGGTCACAATGGGTCATTTATTTACTGTGATGTCAAATTTCAAAAAAAGGTCTCACTACAATGAAACGGCTACTGTTGGGGCTGACAACATCACACATGAATGAAACTGGGCTCACTGTATACAAATTGGCACAGCTTTCCAGTCAAACCAAATTCGTGCAACTCAAAGACTGTTTAGGCCCCAGGACGCAGAAATACACACTTGTACTGCCTGCAAACATCTGCATGGTTTGAGCCCTAAACTACATGGGATTAACATGATGTAACTAAGTCTGCAAAGGGGAGACCCATGGGTGCCTGCAGATCCCATTTTCAATGGGACGTCTTGAGGCCTAAGGTCAAGGGAATGCTTTGAAATGAAAATGGCCATGCCAGTTATTCCCTTGGGAAAACTGAGCATAGTTTGAAGCAATATTCAGTCCCAAAAACCTAATATAACATACTCAGTACCATCGGATTCCTTAGGTCATCTAGTTTCTTATGAAACCAACATCTTTACCGTAAATCGACTGTTAAAATTGGTAAAAAAAAAAAAAAAACACGATATTCGAGTGAATCGATCCTTTCTGTGTATGACAGAGGATAAATGAAAACAATCTTTTTTTCTTTTTTTTAATCCAATAGAGATTCACTAGCCAGCTGCATATGCGTGTCATGCTAACGCTCACACACTCCACCAGCCTGTGTCGGTGAAGTTAACCAGCACAGGTGTGTGTGTGTGTGTTTCCTTTACCTGCTCGCTCTCCTCCTCGGCGGCGGGGAGCTCGAGCTCCCGCTGGATCTCGACCTCGAGCGGCGTGATCTCTGTGGCCTAGCCGGACTCAGTTTCTCCTGCTTTATCTTAACTTTGGGCTCCCGCACCGGAGACTCTCCTCTTCTGTGCCGCCTGTCTTTATCCATTCTTCGAGAAGGTGACTAATTCACTCGGGAAGTGGCTAAACATACAACATTATAGCGAAAAAGAAGCTTATAAATGAGGGGGAAAACGAAAAAGACACGAGAAGAAACTTCAACTCTTATCCGCAAATCGACGCACTTCCGCTTCCTGTGGTACGTTAAGAAACATATCGGCGTCGTCGCAGCGTGTTTTGCAAGTAGTTCCGCTTCAACTCGCCTTTCCACTTTATCACGAACCAGTGCACTAAAACTGTGTAAAATTAACTGTTTTTTCTTTCCTTACCTCCAGTATTGTTTACAGTATATGGATAATGACTCGCAACATCACCCGGCAACTCCCACAGTAGATTCAAGAACCGTTGATTCAACTCGGACAAATTAAAAATGGAGCGCTTGATTGTTGCGTTGTAGCCATAGCAACCAACATAAACGGTGCGTTTCATTCCGGTAAAGCTGTTTTTCACCCCCAGAGAAACACAATGATTTCCCCAGCTGAGTCTTTGCTGAAATATGACGACCCAGTTCTGCTGAGCAGAGGCACAGACAGAAAATCGCCAAAGGTGAGCTTTTTTGTTTGTTTGTTTGTTTGTTTCGTTTTTTAATCAGGCTATTACACACGTTTAAGGAATAAGAATGGAGGGCTGAAAAGTACAGGGTGTCCACAAAGTCTCTTTACAATTTAAAAAATCTATTACAAAAGCAATTGATGAGATATGTTAATCAGATTTGTTCTATATAGTCAGTGGTTGTCAAAGTTTTTAGTCACATTGGACATCAACCACCTGAAGCAAAAGATCACTGATGCCATTGCCACCATTGATGAGGCTATGCTATAGCAAACATGGCAAGGAATCGAGCACCGTCTTGATGTGCTTCGTGCAACTAATGTTGAAAAAAAAATCAATATCTATTCCTCATTTTGTAATAATTTTCACAGATTTGTCTATTCATTTGCTTTTGTAATAAATTTGTTAAATTGTAAAGAGACTTTATGGACACCCTGTACTAGTATAACCCAAAAGGAAGAACAAGCTATCATGTTACATTTATCGCTAAGTAAATCCATCTATCCAGGTGTGCAGGAGGGAAAATACAGGTCAAATGAACGTGCTACATTTCAATTAAACTTCATTTTCTTCTGCTGCAGGCACGTCCTTTGAGGGTGAGCACCGAGCAGCCTGCTGTCACCGGCTGTGTCCCCCCACCTCCCAAACCCAGATCACCTCACACCACCACGCAGCAACACCAGGAGATCGTAGACGCCATCCTCCCACCTAGGTTTAGTATTTCTCTGTATTTGGCAGTATAGAAAGGCTTCACTTTCTGGTGAGTGTGGCTCATCAAGTGACCCACACTGACCACCCCATCACATGTGCTGGGAGCTGTTTGTAAGATAGACACATACCAACCACCATTACTTTAATCCTTCTGTCACCTTTAAAGTTAGAAACATTTTTTTTAGCAGTTGGGATCAGGTTTTCCCTCCCTAATGTTAAAATGAACCATGAGTGTTTAGTTAAGGCCCTAAAGCAGAGGGAAATTTTTTCAATGATGATAAACAGCATGTCATAGTTCCTCATTGCAATCCAAAACAACTAAAACAAATCTGTGTTAAAATGTTGATAATGCCTTATATATTTTAAAAAGCTAAAAAAGCATGGAGTCAAATTGACCCCAAAGAGACACTGATGTGTACAAAATGTGTACAGAACATTGAAAACACCATGTTAATTTCACATTTACCCAGTTGTCCCAATTAGATTAGGAAAATTCATTAAGTATGGAACAAAAAACACCAATGTTAATCATGTAGTTAGAGATGTTAAACACTGAATGGAGTCAAATTGACCCCACAAATTGAGGGGTGTAAAGGCCCTACATTTACATTTAAAATCTAACCTCAATCCACACAATCACTGTGAAATGAGAGTTGTTGTTTTGTTTTTGTGTTTTGTTGCATCCTATTGTTTAATATTGTTTTTATATTGCTTCTTGTATTGCTTTTAAAGCATTTTTTCTTTTGCACTATTTAACTGTGTTTTTATGCTTACCTTTTTTTGCACCGTTTTTTGTACTGTTTTTATACTTAACTTTTTTTGCACTGTTTGCACCATGGATAAGTTCAGAGTGAAACGGGGTTTTTTTTCGATTCTCTGTATGTCTGGCACATCACACAACTGCAGAATTGACAATAAAGCATCTTGAATCTTGAATCTTGAATCTTGAACCCTT